>OX387314.1:26041184-26162671 GCA_947562085.1 Eudonia lacustrata
CGCGAACGAGATGGTAGTGGCTGCTGCCGTCGAAAAATCCATGGAGAATACAAGGGAGGACCATCGTAGGAAGAGAGGATACGGGGACTCTCTGTCGGATGATGAAACTAGTAGGCCAAGTGCTAGGAAGGTCAACACAGCGACCAGAGGCAGGGGAAGGAAAGGTAGAGCCGAGGTAAAGGGGACCTCCATCGGCCTGGCGAAAGCCAAAAAAGGGTCTTCTCGAGCCTTTCCGGAGGGGGAGTTGGGGGAGTCGGAGGAGTCGGAGGGGTCGGATGCAGATATAGAGATATCTGTTCCCGAAGAGTTACCAGCCACCAGGGAGGCATTCCTTAAGGAGAAGGAAAACCCGAAGAGCGGTCTCCTGAAGGGAGGCAAGCTGGCACCCATAAGGGCTAGGGTGAAGGGCGAAACCAAGGAGAAGTTGCTGGAAGAAGCCCGTAAAGCAGTACTAGTGGTATACGAGCATGTGAAGAACTCGGGGAACGTCAACGGGAAGGTTCAAGGGGACATAAATGACGAATTGAGAGCCGTGTATGCGTGTGTAGAGTCTCTCAAAGACATGTCCGCGACCGAGGAATATGAGAGGGTTAAAAGGGACAATGAGAGGCTCCGCCGCGAAATGGCGAAACTGCGGGATGAAATAAACGCCATAAAGAAGAACCAGAATGAGCGCAGACCGGCTCATAAGGGAACAGATGTTCAGAGGGAAGTGGCAGTCTCCATGGACGACAAGCTGGAGGAATTTAAAAGGGAAATGTTCTTGTCTCTGGGGGGAATGCTCAATGATCGCATAGATGAGATAAAGAAGAGACTCCCGTGCGAGCCCAGCACGAGGCCGCCGTTGGCGCACGATAAGAGGAGGGCGGAGGCCAACAGCTACGCTAACGCGGCAGCTGGACCACGTAGGGTCCCACAGGCTGCTCCACCTGTGGTTGGGCCGACCCCTGTACAAGTGTGGGATAATCCCCCACTGCCCCAACGGGCAGTGATCAGGGGAGCGCCTCCTCCGACACGTTCGGCATCTCCAGCTCTGGCGGCGGCTTCTAGCACGCCAGCATTGGAATGGAGGCAACACGTGTCGAAGGGCGCCAAGAAGAACGCCAAGAAGGCTGCCAAGGCTGCCCAAGCTTCCGGCCAGGGCGCCAATGCGCCAAAGGGGATAACGGGTTCTGCCCCCGGAAACGTGGTAAAATTGGTTGCACCACGCTCGTCAGCAGTGACGATTACCCTTAAGCCAGAAGCCTTGGCTAATGGCGCCACTTACGCCTCCGTCATGGAGAAGGCAGTAGGCGCCATCAACTTGCAGGACTTCGGCCTGGAAGCGATGCGCATCAGAAAAACGGCGGCGGGTGGGCGCAAGCTGGAGATTCCAGGAGCAACCAGTGGGCCAAAAGCCGACGCGTTCGCGGCCAAACTGAAGGAGGTCATATCGGAGGAAGCGAACGTGGGAAGGCCGTGTAAAAAGGCTGAACTACGTATTGTAGGTCTGGCTGACTATATCAAGCCAGAAAAAGTTGTGGAGGCCATAACAGCTAAAACCGGATGTGCCCCGGAAATGGTCTCCCTTGGAGAGATACGTGATGGGCCGTGGGGCTCGAACACTGTATTGGTTCGCCTCCCGGTCGCACAGGCGAAATCACTGGTGGAGGAGGGTCGCCTGGCCATAGGATGGGCCTACGCACAAGTCGTGGCACTTGAGACTCTGCCAATAAGGTGTTATCGTTGTTATGGCACGGGGCACACAAAATACAATTGTGAATCAAAAATCGACCGGAATGCATCTTGCTTCCGGTGCAGTGCCCCGGGCCACCAGGCTGATAAGTGCACGGCGGAAAAGCCTCATTGCGCGGTTTGCAAGGAGGCTAAACTCCCATATGAGCATTATATGGGAGGAAGGACATGCAGGCCCCCCATCACTAAGCCAAAAATGGCCCCATGGAGGAGAGCCCCCCCAACGACGGCAGAGCGTGAAGCGCCTATGGAAATTGTAGAGCCAGAAACGGGACCAAATGCCAGTTCGCAATAAGGTCATTCTTCAGGCGAACCTTAACAACGCCGCCAACGCTCAGGACCTCATGGTCCAGCAAATGGCGGCCATAGGCGCAAATGTGGCTATAGCGGCGGAGCCCTACTCCATCCCTGCTAGAACGAATTGGATTGGATCCACAGACGAGAAAGTTGTCATCACAACCCCGGCCAATTCCAACTTGGCCCCAATCTCTCTGCGGGAAAGGGGAGATGGATATGTTGCAGTTACGTGGGGGGATATTGCCCTAATGGGCTTGTACTTCTCCCCCAATCGTCCCCGCAGAGAATTCGTGGAGTATATTGGTAGGATCCAAGGGGTCGTTCGCAGGTTGGCTCCGCTGCAAGTGGTGGTCGCAGGCGATATAAACGCCAAGTCGAGGTCCTGGGGGTGCCCCGTGACCACCCAAAGGGGGGTGGCAGTGGAAAACTTTTGTGTTGAAGCGGGATTGGTCTTGCTTAACAGGGGCAACACTAGCACGTGCGTAAGATGGCAGGGGGAGTCAATCGTGGACGTCTCGTTCGCATCCCCCGCCATAGCCTCGCGCGTGCAGGACTGGAGAGTGTTGGACCAGGAAACCCTAAGCGACCACCTGTATATCTCATTCAAAATTGTTGACACAATGGCAGATCTAACCCCCCAGCAAGGCGTAAGAACTGCCAAGTTCAAGCGCTGGGCATTGACGCGCCTAAACAAAGAGGCGGCGACTGAGGCGGCCATGGTTGAGGGCTGGCTGCCGTCACCACAGGCCGACGTGGATGTTGATGTCAGGGCAACACGCTTTCGAAAGTCCCTGACAAAAATTTGCGATGCTGCAATGCCCCGAGCCGGGGAGCGACAGCAGCAGCGACCAGTATACTGGTGGTCAGAGAGAATCGCAAACCTTCGAGCCACCTGCATGTATGCTAGGCGGCTGTATCAAAGGTGTCGCAGGAGGCGGCATGCTCAAGAAGAGGAGGAGGAGTATTACAGCCGCCTGTCTCAGGCAAGATGGGACCTAAAAGTCGCGATTCAGCAGGCTAAGACGTCGGCATGGGAGGAGTTCCTGGCCGACTTGGATAGGGACCCGTGGGGGCGCCCCTACCGCTCTGTCCGTAATCGGATGCGGAACCCGGCGCCTCCCACTGAGTCGTTCCAGCCGGAGCTCCTGACCCGGGTTGTAGATACGCTGTTCCCAAGCAGGGTCTTTGAGGTAGCGCCGTTTGTGGCGCCATCACATGATGGCGAAATGGACCCACAAATGATCCCGGGCGTGTCAAATGAAGAGATGGAGATGGCGGTTGATCGCCTCCGCCTTAAGAAAAAGGCACCGGGCCCTGATGGCGTCCATGGCAGGGTTCTGGCCCTTGCCCTTGACCATGTAGGGCCAAAATTGGTGGAACTTTTGGACCTCTGCCTCCAGCGGGGGAGGTTTCCACGACCGTGGAAGGAGGGAAGACTGGTCCTCCTCAGAAAGGAGGGACGTCCGGCGGACTCACCGTCTGCGTTCCGTCCTATAGTCTTGTTGGACGAAGTAGGAAAGTTGTTCGAGAGGATAATCGCCTCTCGAATCAACGAACATCTGGGTAGTGAGGGACCGGATCTTGAGGAGACGCAATTTGGTTTCCGACGGGGAAGGTCGACGATAGACGCCATACTCTCGCTCAAAAGGGCGACGGAAGAAGCCGTCGCAAGAGGGGAAAGGGTGTTGGCAGTGTCTCTTGACATTGCCAACGCATTCAACACCCTCCCCTTCAGCGCCATAAATGAAGCACTGAGGTACCACAGGGTACCGTGGTACCTAAGGAAAGTCCTTGAGGACTACCTGAAGGACAGACGTATTTTATACGTAGAACCAGGTGGCGCGCAAATCTGCGCACATAGAATGGTGTGTGGCGTTCCGCAGGGGTCGGTGTTGGGACCGCTCCTGTGGAACATTGGTTTCAACTGGGTCCTGAGGGGAACTCTTCTCCCCAGGACGAGTGTCATCTGTTATGCAGATGACACTCTAGTCACGGCAAGGGGCCGTGACTACCAGGAGGTAGCCAGAAGGGCGGCCGCGGCTGCGACGTTAACCGTCACCCGGATTCGGTTGTTGGGGTTGGAGGTGGCACTGCCGAAAACCGAGGCCATCCTCTTTCACGGTCCTCGGGGCAAGCCCCCCAGTAATGCCCATATCCGGGTGGACGGAGTCCCCATTAGAGTCGGGTCCCAGGTTAAATATCTGGGACTTACGTTGGACAGCCGCTGGAGTTTCGAGCCGCACTTCGAAAAGCTCGCTCCCAGAATTGTTGGAGCAGCAATGGCCCTATCAAGGCTACTGCCAAATGTCGGTGGACCTGGCGACAGCTGTCGCAAACTGTACGCCGGCATCCTAAAAAGTATGGCCCTATATGGAGCCCCGGTTTGGTCGGACACACTGTCTCGGAAGAACGTCGCCAACCTGCGTAGACCGCAGAGGACAGTGGCGATCCGAGCCATCCGGGGTTACCGCACGGTATCGTTCGGTGCAGCGACCCTAATCGCAGGGATGCTTCCGTGGGAACTCGAGGCCAAAGTGTCAACTGAGGTCTACGAGTTCCGCGCGGAGTGGAGGGCCAGAGGCGAGAGACCCGCACAAGCGGAGATTGAAGGGGCGAGACGGGAAGCCTTCGATATGGCGGTGTGGCAGTGGGAGGAGGCACTGATAACCCCAGAAGCCGGAACCCGCATCATCGAGGCGATCCGCCCCGTCATGCAGAGATGGTTGGAGAGACCTCATGGAGTGATCACGTATCACATGACGCAGATGCTTACCGGGCATGGTTGCTTCGGTAAGTATCTGCACATGATCGGAAGGGAGGAGACCCCGGTCTGCCACCATTGTGGTGAGGAGGTCGACACCGCGCAGCACACAATGGAGGCGTGTAGCGCCTTCCTCCCCCAACGCCGCACCCTCAAGAGGGCACTGGGACTGAGAGGCACACTAACCCTGCCAGAGGTAGTTGCGGCAATGGTCGAGGAGGAGAGTAGCTGGGCAGCGGTGGCGGACTTCGCCGCGAGTTGCATGGGCCTCAAAGAGGAGGCCGAACGCACCCGGGAAGAGTCCGCCAACGCTGCGCCGGCAAGGAGGAGGAGAACGGGTAGGCGGCGTAGGAGACACGCCGACCTAAATCCACCGTGAGGTGATGCCGGGCCGTCTGGCGTAGTCGGGTTCTGACCCGATGCGCCATGACGACTCGGAAATAGTCTGTAGGATAGGAATAAAATTTAGGAATTAGGAAGTATATGTATTTATGTCTTAGTGTAGGAAGGAACCCAAAGAAGGGGGGGCATCGGCATGGCTATCTCACCATAGCACCCCAGATGTCCCCAGGGTCCGATAGACGCGAAAGCGTTGTCCTTCTCCTTGTGTTGTCTGTTAGTCCTTGTGTTGTCCTGGGTTTGTTGTCGTTGTCGGGTTGTTGTCGAGTCGAGTGTCGTTGGGTCGTTTTTCTTTATTGTCTCTAAGGTTGGAGTGGTGACCCGAAGTGGGAGACACACTGAGTCGGGCTGACGACCGGCTGTCTCAGGTCGACCACGGAGGGTTCCACTCCATAGGGTTTTGTTTTATATATTTATTGTATGGTTTTGGCTTTGTAGGTGGTACCGAGGCGGGAACTTGACATGGGAAGCGATGAACAGTGAGATGACAGCCAGTTATCTTGCTGATTCAAAGCAACCACGAAAGAACCCGCCCCGGTCAAATATTTGTGCTGTCCCATAAGGTTGTTGTGGTCCGCGTGTCCAATTAAGGTGGGCACGTCGTTCTGGTGTTTCTTGTGGTGTTCTGGTTGTTGAGTCCGCGTGTCCACAAAAGGTGGACACGTTGTTCTGGTTGTTGAGTCCGCATGCCCACGAAAACGTGGGTATGTCAGTCGGTTTGTTGTGTCCGCATGTCCACAAGGGGGGGAAGGGAGTGGACATGCAGGTCTTGGTCGTTGGGTCCGCGTGCTCACCCTAAGGTGGGCGCGCAAGGTCGTTAAGTCGGGATTCGTTGGAAGTGCTTTATGCGCGCAAGGCTCCCACGAGGTATTGCCCTCGTGGTACAGGTCCCGTGAGAGCCCTCTGCATATCGGAGATTGCCCCCCAGGGGTTTTTACCGGGTCGGCCACGGCCATCCCCGGTTAAACCCGTCAGCAGGTTTTCCCCTGGGTGACCAAAAAAAAAAAAAAAAAAAAAAAAAAAAAAAAAAAAAAAAAAAAAAAAAAAAAAAAAAAAAAAAAAGGTTAGGTTAGGTTAGGTTAGGTTAGGTTAGGTTAGGTTAGGTTAGGTTAGGTTAGGTTAGGTTAGGTTAGGTTAGGTTAGGTTAGGTTAGGTTGGGGTGCGTGTCAGATGACCTCCACGTGGTGCATCCTGGGCAACGAGTGGTTCCAACATTCTCCGTTCGGAGAAAGTTGGGCCCAATCGGCTAACATCTGGCAAGGCGGGAGCCCCTTCTGGGCCCTGCGACTCCTGTGCGTGCCTACTTTGGGCCGCACAACTCGCTGCTCCTTCTGAGCAGCTTTGAGGAGAGGAGTTACACAAAGACGGCCGCCCCTTAAGGGTTATCAGGTCGCAACGGGGGGAAAGGGGAGCACCGCGAAAGCGGTGTAACGGGGGCCTACGCCAGCCCCCGATCGTCGTAAACCACTGCGGTTCCTGCAACGACCCCCACTCGCGGCGTTGTGGGGTACGCGGGTTCCGTGGTGGAGCGAGGGCTTGCCTTAACCGGCCGGCCGCGTGAAGGACACACTCTAAAACCCGAGAGAAACCTCGATAAAACCTGTCATTTTCCCCGTCCTTGACAGTATGTAGGGTTCCCCGTGTATGAGGCCACTGCACGGGGTGACCGTTATTTGCTCTCCACTCGTGGGATTAATGTCTAAGTGTTCTAATAATTTTCTTGACGTTACGGTGAAGTCGGCGGAGTCTGTTCACAGATCCGTCGTGGGAAGTAGTGGAGTGTCCGACCCCAAAGGGAAGGACGTGGATGGTAGCCTTCTGGCTAGGCCCGAGAAGGGCGGAGTTGAGATGGAGACGGGCGGGCTGAAGCTCACCTTCAGTTCGTCCAGGGCTGCTGGCAGTTCATCGCCGACAGCCGCACGATCGCGCAGCGTGTCTGCAGCAAGGTCGGAACGGGATATCGACGTCGAGTCCGATTCATCGGCGGTTTCTATGAAATCAGCCGTTGACTCCGTCGCCAGTACCAAATCTTCGTTCATGAAGAAAAAGGGGAGTCGTGCCAGCTCGCCGGCAGTGTCGACTCGAAGCAAGGGCCTAGCCCGCACCTCCCCTTACCCTAAGCGAGGCCAAAAAGAAGACCAGTGCAGCGAGGTGTCAGACGACAGCACTATCAGCGTCGACACGCTCACTGGATCTTTGAAGAGGAAGCGTCCCCCCAAAACATCTAAGGGGGGCAAACAATCGGAGGCTCTCTCTGACTCGTCTGAGGAGGGTCCCAAGAAGCCGGCCCAACGTGGCCGAGGGAGACCCCCCACAACGGGGGAGTACGTCGGTCTCGCCCACGCCAAGCGCGAGCATGCCGCTGCAATCCGCGAGGAGCAGCAGGTCGCGCTCGACCGGGAGGTGGCGGAAATGGAGCGACGCGCCTACGAGACCCGGGCTGCGTTCTACGCAAGTAGAACTGAAGGGGAGGCCCCTACGCCCACAGATCCGGACCTGAAGACCGCCCTCGACATCGAGGAGGTGGTGAAGGCGGACTGTGCGGTTATAGTGGAGGTGGCTAAAAAGTCCTCACACCTCCAGGGCCCCTTCCAAAAGGCTTTAAAGAAAGCAGCGCAGTCCATAATGGATTGTTTCCGCGAGGTGTCCTCGAAAAACATCACAGAGGACACCCGCATCTTAAAGGCGGAGAATGTGAGGCTGCAGCAGCAGCTGGCAGACCTCACGAAGAGTGTTGCAGTTTTGTCTGCAGAAGTGAGGGACCTCAAGAGTGGAAGGAAGAGCGTGTCCCCTCCCCTCACTCTCCCTGAGGTTCTGCCCTCAGTAGATATCATGGAGACGGACTGCCCTCCTCCGAGGCCTCTCTCGCCGACCATCGTCGTGCAAGAGACGACCGGCCGCGGCAAAAACAAGGCCGCTTACGAGGAGCCGGACGCCCTTCAGGCCTTTGAGGCAAGGCTGGCCCGAACTTTCGGGGCCATGCTGAATGCTCGCCTGGAGGGTCTGGAGGATCGACTGCTGCCGGCTAAGAGCCTACGGCCGCCACTTGCGGCGGACCGCAAAGCAGCAGCTGCGCCCACGCCCCCCATTACCAAGGGGAAAGCCAAGCCGGCCATACCAACTGTGCCGGCTAAAAAAGGCAAGGCGGCGGCTAAAAAGCCGGACCCCCCGCCCAAGCAAGCGAAGAAAGCCGGTCCTCCTGCGACCGTCCCGTCCACCTCCCGGGGTGCTGCAAAAGCGCCTCCTCCGGTTGAGGCTGAAAAGGAATGGACGACGCAGGAGTCGCGCAAAAAGCGCCAAAGGAGGAGGAGGAAGGCCAAGACATCGGCCCCTCCGGAAAAAGCGCCGCCTCGCCAATCTTACTCGGCGGCGGCCAAGCAGCAAAAGGCGCCGCGGCGGAGGCCTAATAACACCTCAGCCCCGCCCGCCACTGCTCCTGCTAGGAAGGCCCGTAATGCTGGTCACAAGACCAAGCTGGTTGCGCCGAAGTCGGCGGCAGTCGTAGTGACCCTTACTCCCGAAGCGGTTGAGAAAGGGGTCACCTACGCCGACGCGCTGGCCAAAGCCCGTGACTCGGTGGACATCGACGGGATGGATATCCCAAACCGTCGGTGTCGAAACACAATGACCGGGTCCAAGATCATAGAGATCTCGGGCGTGGCCTCAGCTGAGAAGGCCGACCAGCTGGCCGGCAAAATGAGGGAGGCCCTTGAGGGCATGGCAACGGTCATCCGGCCCACCAAAACAGCAGAATTGAGGGTGGGCGGTCTGGATGAGTCAGTGATGGAGGCACACTTGGCTGCAAAGATCGCGACCAAGGGTGGATGTGGCGTGGACGCCGTGAAGGTGCGCCCCATCCGCTATGGCCCCGACGGCTTTGGCTCGACAGTGGTGTCGTGCCCAGTCGCCGCTGCCAAGAAGGTTGTGGACGCCGGCCGCTTGTTGATAGGGTTCAGTGCGGCCAACGTCAGAGCACTGGAAGCCCGTTCTGACCGGTGCTTCCGGTGCATGCAGGTGGGGCACGCCAGAGCGAGTTGCCCCTCAAAAACCGACCGGAGCAACCTCTGTTACCGGTGCGGTAAGGAAGGGCACAGGGGCTACGAATGTAGCGCGAAGCCCCACTGTGCCGTGTGTGCCACGGCCAAACGACCGGCAGGCCACGTTATGGGGGGGCGTAGCTGTAAGCCTCCCCTGGCCAAGGGCAAATTGCCGGCGCGCCCAGCTCGCCAGGCCGCCCCCGCCACACAGACGGCGCCCCAAACGGGGCCAGAGGAGGTTGATATGGTAGTCGAACAATGTTAAGACGGCCCCATATCAACTTCCTACAGGTGAACCTGAACCACTCTACCAGGGCTCAGGATCTGCTACACCAGAGCCTGGCGGAGTGGTCAGTGGACGTGGCGGCGGTGTCAGAGCCATACTTTGTCCCCAACCAGCCCAACTGGATCGGGGACACATGCGACTCTGCCGCCGTGATGGTGCGTGCGGCCCCAGGATATACACCCCCCTCAATCTATGAGCGGGGTGCTGGGTACGCGGCGGTCATTTGGGAAGAAATGGTAGTAGTGTCTGTCTACTTCTCCCCAAACAGACCGCTCGCCGACTTCAAGGCGTTCCTCGGAGTTGTCGGCGTAGCCATCCGGAGGGCGGCCCCGCGTCAGGTTCTCGTCCTTGGAGACCTGAACGCAAAGTCGGTCGTCTGGGGTTGTCCAGCGACCGATCAAAGGGGCCACGCTGTGGAGCAGTGGGCAGCCGCTGCTGGGCTGTCGCTTCTCAATAGGGGTGCAGCCCACACGTGCGTGCGGCACAATGGAGGCTCGGTGGTGGACGTGTCGTTCGCCACCCCAGCCCTCGCGCTCACGATCAGCGACTGGAGAGTGGTGCAGGATGTGGAGACTCTCTCGGACCACCGATACATCCGATTCGAGAGCTCCACCCTGCACCAAAGGCCTTCACAGTCCACAAGCTGTGACCGGCCTCCCCGCTGGGCATTAAGCAAGCTCAAGCCGGAGCTTGCAAATGAGACGGCGATCTTTGAGGACTGGTTCTCGCGTCCGATGTCCGGTCCGGACGTCGATGACTCAGCTCGCCGTCTCCGCGGCGCTTTGACGGAGGTGTGCGAGGCTTCTATGCCTCGGGCGCAGCCTCCGCGGGACCGCCGTGAAGTTCACTGGTGGTCCCAGGACATTGCAGTCATGAGGGAGGATTGCAGTGTCCAAAGGCGGGCATACACTAGGGCCCGCCGGCGCCGCGTAAGGGACACACAGGAGGAGGACCGCCTGTACGAGCTGTACAGGCAGTCGAAAAAGACCCTGCAGACTGCGATTGCCTCCTCAAAGGAGGTATCCAGAGAAGAGCAGTTGCAGGGTCTAGATCGGGATCCGTGGGGGCGGCCGTATAAGCTGGCGCGCAACCAGCTGAAAGCGCGCGGCACGCCCCTCACGGAGACGATGGATCCCGACCTCCTGGGGTCGGTCATCGGGGGACTGTTTCCCCCGGCCGAGGAGGGTTTTGTTCCCCCTCGGATGGCCCCGCCAGCTCCGGACGAGGAGGGAGAAACTGATCCTCCTCCTCTTATTGATGAGGAGGAGTGGAAGGACGCCGTCGCCCGGCTCAAGGGGCGTAAGACGGCACCGGGACCTGACGGCGTCCCGAAGCGGGTGTTGGACCTGGCCCTAAAACATCTCGGGGCCAGGGCCAGGGAACTGTGCGACGCTTGCTTCAAGTTCGCACAGTTTCCCAAAGTATGGAAGGAGGGGTCCTTGTGCCTTATTGCGAAGGAGGGGCGTCCGGCGGGCGACCCATCGGCATATCGCCCCATTGTGCTGCTGGACGAAATCGGGAAGGTCTTCGAGAAGATCATCGCTTCCCGAATAGTCCAGCAGCTGGGAGGGGGAACGGGCCCTGACCTCTCTGAGGCCCAATATGGCTTCCGGACGGGGCGGTCGACAATCGACGCCTTGTCCGACCTCCGGGCTCTAGTAGAGGAGTCCGTCGAGAGACGGGAGGTAGTTTTGGCGGTGTCCTTGGACATCGCCAATGCTTTTAATAGTCTCCCCTTCGGTGTCATCATGGAGGCGCTTCGCTATCATCGAATGCCTCCATATCTGCGCCGTATAGTGGGAGACTATTTGAGGGACCGGGACGTAGCGTACGTGGGACGGGACGGCGAGCTTGGCCGTCACAGGGTGTCCCGCGGCGTTCCACAGGGGTCGGTTCTCGGCCCCCTGTTGTGGAACGTCGGTTACGATTACGTCCTCCGGTGTGGCCTCCCCCCAATGGTGCGGTCGTTCTGCTACGCAGACGACACGCTCGTCACCGTCCGGGGGACGCGGCTGGAGGATGTCCAGCGCCTGGCGTCCGTGTTCGTCAGCCATATCGTGCGGCGGATACGGACGTTGGGCCTAGAGGTGGCCCTCCACAAGACCGAGGCCATGGTGTTTCATGGGCCTCGGAGACGGCCGTCAACGGGTGCGTCGATCGTTGTGGAGGGTGAGAGGGTCGGTCTGAAGCCCCAGATGAAATATCTGGGGCTAGTGATTGATGGGCGGTGGGGTTTCGAGGAGCATTTCCGACTCCTTGAGCCCCGGCTGCTGGGAGCAGCTGATGCCCTCGGGCGTCTCTTGCCCAATGTGGGGGGCCCGAGCGTGGCGTGCCGCCGACTCTACGGCGGCATCGTGCGCTCTATGGCATTGTACGGGGCGCCGGTGTGGGCTGATTGCTTGAGCCCACACGCCGTCGCCTCTCTTCAGCGGGCCCAGCGCGCAATGGCGCTGCGGGCGATCCGGGGCTACCGAACGGTGTCCCGGAAAGTGGCGTGCGCTCTCGCGGGGACGCCCCCGTGGGAGCTGGTGGCGGAGGTGCTCGCTGCGGCATACCGGCAGCGAGCGGAGGAGAGGGCCAGTGGCAATCGCCTGGCCCCTCAAGAGAGGCGCTCTGCTCTCGAGGGAGCACGAGAGGAGATGTTCCGCCTATGGTCCGAGGACCTGGGCGAAGGGGCCTCGGCTACGCAAACGCGTAGTCTGGAGGCCCTACGCCCCGTCCTCCAAGCATGGGCGGAGCGGCGCCATGGGTCGCTCACGTACCATCTGGTGCAGGTGCTGTCCGGACATGGTTCGTTCGGACGCTATTTGCACCGGAT
This sequence comes from Eudonia lacustrata, assembly GCA_947562085.1. Classification (NCBI taxonomy): domain Eukaryota; kingdom Metazoa; phylum Arthropoda; class Insecta; order Lepidoptera; family Crambidae; genus Eudonia; species Eudonia lacustrata. Next base: position 26,053,517 of record OX387314.1, read on the forward strand.
CGGAAGAGAGCCGACCCCACAGTGCCACCATTGCGGGGCAGCGGAGGACACGGCGCAACACACCCTAACGGTGTGCTCTGCGTTCGATGTCCAGCGCTCCGCATTGGTCACTGTGATTGGCGCGGACCTCTCCCTGCCGACCGTGGTTCTGTCCATGCTCGGTAGCGAGGGGTCCTGGGAGGCGGTCAACTCCTTCTGCGTCGACGTCATGACGCTGAAGGAGGAGGCGGAACGGGCCAGGGAGGATGACCCCCTGGCAGAACCGTGCCGCCGCAGACGCCTCCTGCGGAGAAGGCGGCAATACCAGCGCCTTCTCCAACCGGTGGGAAACCAGCGCGGTCCGAGCCCTAGGGGGGGCTCCGACCGTGCATTGCACAGGTCCCCACTGAGGGCCGACGCCCCGCATGTCCCGGCGCGTCGGCGACCCGTCTTACCAAATGACGGGTCAAGCTTGTCCGCCCATCGTTTTCGAGGGCGGTCACCCGCCCCAATCAGGGGCGGAAGAGGGGCTCGCCCATCAACAGGGCGAGCAGTCACCGACGGGGTTGTGGAAGTGTCCGAAAGGGTTCCCATGACCTCGTCAGGCTCCACCACGCCGGCCTTCGATGCGTCCTCCTCAGATGAGGACGACGCGATGATCGCCGGTCTGCTGGTGCCAAGGTGACGAGAGGACATCGGAGTGGTTTTTACCGAGTCGGTCTAGACTCGCTTTCTCTAGGGCTTTGGCCCTGGAACAGAGTCTAGGCCATCCTCGGACAGCCAGCGGGACCCCTCATTCCCGCTGATGCGCCTGTTTGCAGGTTTTCCACTCCGTAAACAAAAAAAAAAAAAAAAAAAAGGTTAGGTTAGGTTAGGTTAGGTTAGGTTAGGTTAGGTTAGGTTAGGTTAGGTTAGGTTAGGTTAGGTTAGGTTAGGTTAGGTTAGGTTAGGTTAGGTTAGGTTAGGTTAGGTTAGGTTAGGTTAGGTTAGGTTAGGTTAGGTTAGGTTAGGTTAGGTTAGGTTAGGTTAGGTTAGGTTAGGTTAGGTTGCCGCCAAGGCCTCTGGGGGAGGTGCCAATGCACCTAACAAGAGGAATGCGGGTTCTGCTCCCGCAAAGGTAGTCAAATTGGTACCACCACGCTCATCGGTGGTAACAATCATGTTGAAGCCGGAGGCCATGGCCAACGGCGCCACGTACGCCTCCATCATGGAAAAGGCAGTGGACGCCATTAACTTGAAGGATATTGGCCTAGAGGCGGTCCGCATGAAGAATACGGCGGCGGGCGGCCGTAAATTGGAGATCCCGGGTGCGACCAGCGGACCTAAAGCTGATGCACTCGCGGCTAAATTGAGGGAAGTGATCGCGCAGGAGGCCGACGTGGGAAGACCTGTCAAAAAAGCCGAACTTCGGCTCGTCGGCCTGTCGGACTACATTACGCAAGAGAAAGTAATGGCCGCAATAGTGGAGTACACTAAACTCAACACGGAGGCAATTTCACTGGGAGAAATCCGTGTTGGACCATGGGGGTCCAACTCCATACTAGTCCGGCTCCCGGTGGCGGAAGCCAAGAAGTTAGTAGAGGAGGGGCGCCTAGCGATAGGGTGGGCGCACGCCCAAGTTGTAGCGCTGGAGAACCTCCCTATAAGATGTTACAAATGCTATGGTGCGGGTCACACAAAGTACACATGTGACTCAAAGGTGGACAGGAATGCTCTCTGCTTCCGTTGCAGTGGCCTGGGTCATCAGGCGGGAACATGCACGGCAGAGAAGCCCCATTGCGCTGTATGTGCTGAGGCCAAATTGCCTCATGAGCATTATATGGGAGGCAGAACATGCAGGCCTCCCATTATAAAGCCGAAGATGGCCCCCTGGGCGAGGGGCCCTCCGAGGACGGCAGAGCGCAATGCGCCAATGGACACGGCGGAAATAACACCGGGACAAAATGTCAATTAGGCCCAAAGTAATTTTACAGGCGAATTTAAATAACTCCGCCAATGCCCAGGATCTAATGATTCAGCAAATGGCGGAGTTAAATGTGGATGTGGCCATCGCAGCGGAGCCGTACTCTATTCCTGCGCGGTCCAACTGGGTAGGGTCCAATGACCAAAAAGTGGTCATCACAACTCAGGCCAACAATAACATGGCTCCAATCTCTCTACGTGAAAGAGGAAACGGGTACGTAGCGGTAACATGGGGGGACATTGCCCTCGTAGGGTTATACTTCTCGCCCAACCGTACCCGTAGAGACTTTGTAGAGTATATAGGCAGAGTCCTGGGAGTTGTGAGAAGACTAGCTCCGCTGCAAATTATAGTCGCAGGAGACTTGAACGCTAAAGCGAGATCCTGGGGTTGTCCAGTGACCACCCAAAGAGGAGAGGCGGTCGAGGAGTTTTGCGTAGAGGCTGGACTGGTTCTCCTAAATAGGGGGAATACCAGCACATGTGTGAGATGGCAGGGGGAATCTATCGTGGACGTTTCGTTTGCGACCCCTGCCATCGCCTCACGCATAATAGACTGGAGGGTAATGGAGCAGGAGACCTTAAGTGACCATCTATATGTGTCCTTCAGGATCTCCGGCCCCCCAGTAGTAGATGTCGGTGTTCGCATGGCGAAATTCAAGCGGTGGGCACTAACGTGTCTCAACCGCGAGGCTGCAATAGAGGCAGCAATGATGGAGCGCTGGCGACCGCCACCGCCTGCCGACATGGACGTAGATGCTAGGGCAATAGAACTTCGCAACGCCCTTACGCGAATATGCGACGCATCCATGCCCCGCGTCAAAGACCGCCCGCACCAACGGGCAGTATACTGGTGGTCGGCTGAAATAGCCAGTCTCCGCGCCGCCTGCATGTATGCAAGGCGGTTATACCAAAGGTGTCGCAGGAGAAGGCACACAGCGGAGGAAGAAGGGGCTTTATACGACCGCCTCAGCCAACTAAGACTCGATCTTAAGATAATGGTACAGCGTGCAAAGTCGGCAGCATGGGAGGAGTTCCTGGCCGACTTGGATAGAGACCCTTGGGGGCGCCCATATCGCTCAGTACGCAATCGAATGCGGAGCTCGGCGCCCCCCACCGAGTCGTTCCAGCCGGAACTCCTGACCCGGATAGTGGAGGGACTGTTCCCTAATAGGGTACACGAGGTGGCACCTTTCGTTGCCCCCGAACATGACGTGGTGATGGACATTCAATCCATCCCACGTATAACAGACGAAGAGCTGGAAGTGGCTGTCGACCGCCTTCGCAGTAAAAAGAAGGCCCCGGGTCCGGACGGTGTGCACGGCAAGGTTCTGGCCCTTGCCCTGGAACACGTCGGACCGAGATTAAGGGAACTCCTGGATATCTGCCTCCAGAGAGGAAGAGTTCCACGTATATGGAAGGAAGGAAGGTTGTGCCTCCTTAAAAAAGAAGGGCGCCCGGCTGAATCTCCGTCAGCATACCGTCCAATAGTCTTGCTGGACGAGGTGAGCAAGCTGTTCGAGAGGATCATTGCCCTACGAATAAACGAACACCTTGGCGGAGAGGGTCCAGATCTTGAAGAGACCCAGTTTGGCTTCCGACGTGGGAGGTCCACGATAGATGCCATTCTGATGCTGAAGAAGGCAACGGAAGAAGCAATACATAGAGGAGAGAGGGTGTTGGCGGTATCACTAGATATCGCCAACGCGTTTAACACCCTCCCATTCAGCGCCATAAAAGAGGCCCTAAGATTTCACAGGGTCCCAGGATACATAAGAAGAGTATTGGAGGATTATCTGATCAATAGATCAGTGTTGTACCTGGAGCCGGGCGGCGCACGTATACATGCGCACGGAATGGTGTGCGGAGTTCCGCAGGGGTCGGTATTGGGACCGCTCCTGTGGAACATCGGCTACAACTGGGTCCTGAGGGGAACTCTTCTCCCCAGGACGAGTGTCATCTGCTATGCAGATGACACTCTAGTCACGGCAAGGGGCCGTGACTACCAGGAGGTGTCACGCAGAGCGTCTGCAGCTGCAACTCTGACGGTGACACGTATACGATTGTTGGGTCTGGAGGTGGCTCTGCCGAAAACCGAGGCCATCCTCTTCCATGGCCCTCGGGGCAGACCCCCCAGCAACGCCCATGTAAGGGTAGATGGTGTCCCAGTTAGGGTAGGGTCGCAGATAAAATATCTGGGGCTCACCCTGGACAGCCGGTTTAAGTTTGAGGCACACTTCGCTAAGCTCGCTCCGAGGGTGGTCGGAGCGGCAATGGCCTTGGCCAGGCTCCTGCCTAACATTGGTGGACCAGGAGATGGGTGCCGAAGGCTATATGCCGGCATCCTTAGGAGTATGGCCCTGTACGGAGCCCCGGTTTGGTCGGACGCCCTGTCTCGGAAGAACGTCGCCCTCCTGCGAAGACCGCAGAGGACAGTGGCTATCCGAGCCATTCGGGGTTACCGTACCGTCTCCTTTGAGGCAGCTACGGCAGTGGCAGGAATGCTCCCATGGGAACTCGAGGCCAAGGTGTCAACCGAGGTCTACGAGTTCCGAGCAGAGAGGAGGGCTGGAGGGGACAATCCCGCTCACGCCGAGATTGAGGGAGCGAGGCGCGAGGCCTACGATATGGCGGTGTGGCAGTGGGAAGAGGTGATGGCAACCCCAGAAGCCGGAGCCCGCACCGTCGAGGCCATACGCCCCGTCCTGCAGAAGTGGCTGGAAAGGCCCTATGGTGGTTTGACGTACCACTTGACGCAGATACTTACCGGACATGGTTGTTTCGGTAAGTATCTGCACCGAATTGGTAGAGAGGAGACGCCGAGTTGCCACCATTGTGGAGACGAACTGGACACGGCACAGCACACGCTAGAAGCGTGTAGCTCTTTCCTGCCTCAACGTCGCACCCTCGAAATGGCACTGGGGACGAGAGGCACGCTAGCCCTGCCAGAGGTAGTTGCGGCCATGGTTGAGGACGAAAGCAGCTGGGCAGCGGTGGCGGACTTCGCCGCGGAATGCATGGGCCTCAAGGAGGAGGCCGAACGCACCCGGGAAGAGTCCGCCAACGCTGCGCCAGCCAGGAGAAGGAGGACAGGGAGGAGGCGACGAAGGTTTGCCGACCTCCATCCACCGTAAGGTGATGCCGGGCCGTCTGGCGTAGGCAGGTTCTGACCTGATGCGTCATGACGACCCGAGAAAATAGCTGTAGGATAGTAATAGGATGTAGGAAATAAGTATTTATGTATTTATGTCTTAGAGTAGGGAGGAACAAAGGAAGGGGGGGCATCGGTATGGCTATTTAAGTATAGCACCCCAGATGTCCCCGGGTTCCCAATGGAATCGTGTGTCCTCATGTGTTGTCTTGTAGTGTCTTTGTGTTGTTGGGTGTCGTTGTTCTTTTGTTGTCGTTGGTTCGGTCGTGTGGTTGGTCTTTGGTCTCGAAGGTTGGGGTGGTAACCCGAAGTGGAAGGCAACTGAGTCTGGCTGACGCCCGGCTGTCTCAGGTCGACCACGGAGGGTTCCACTCCATAGGGTTATTGTGTTGTGGTGTTTGGAGCGGGGACTTGACATGGAAGCGACGAACGGTATGATGACAGCTGGTTATCTGCTGATTCGGAGCGACCACGATAGAGCCCTGCTTCAGACGACTATTTGTGATGTCCCGCATAGGTGCTGTTGTGTCCGCATACCCATTAAGGGGGTATGTCTTGTCTTGGTTGGTTTGTGGCGTTCTGGTTGTTGAGTCCGCGTGCCCACAAAAGGTGGGCACGTCTCTCTGGTCGTTGAGTCCGCATGTCCACGCAAACGTGGACATGTCAGTCGGTTGGTTGTGTCCGCATGCTCACAAGGGGGGGAAGGGTGTGGGCATGCAGGTCTGGTTTTGTTGTGTCCGCATGTACACAAAAGTGTACATGCATGTAGGGATAGTGGAGTAGGCATGTCCAAAAGGACATGTGTTCTTAGTTGTGCCGTGTGCGCGTGGTGGAGGGCCTTCGCGAGGTACTGCCAAAATGGCAAAGATACCGCGGTTGCCTCTTCATAACACGCCCTAAAAGACTGGTCCCCCAGGGGTTTTTACCGGGTCGGCTACGGCCATCCCCGGTTAAACCCGTTAGATCAGGTTTTCCCCTGGGTAAACAAAAAAAAAAAAAAAAAAAAAAAAAAGGTTAGGTTAGGTTAGGTTAGGTTAGGTTAGGTTAGGTTAGGTTAGGTTAGGTTAGGTTAGGTTAGGTTAGGTTAGGTTAGGTTAGGTTGGGGTGCGAGTCAGGTGACCTCCACGTGGTGCATCCTGGGCAACGAGTGGTTCCAACATTCTCCGTTCGGAGAAAGTTGGGCCCAATCGGCTAACATCTGGCAAGGCGGGAGCCCCTTCTGGGCCCTGCAACTCCTGTGCGTGCCTACTTTGGGCCGCACAACTCGCTGCTCCTTCTGAGCAGCTTTGAGGAGAGGAGTTAAAGACGGCCGCCCCTTAAGGGTTCTTAGGTCGCAACGGGGGGAAAGGGGAGCACCGCGAAAGCGGTGTAACGGGGGCCTACGCCAGCCCCCGATCGTCGTAAACCACTGCGGTTCCTGCAACGACCCCCACTCGCGGCGTTGTGGGGTACGCGGGTTCCGTTGTGGAGCGAGGGCTTGCCTTAACCGGCCGGCCGCGTGAAGGACACACTCTAAAACCCGAGAGAAACCTCGTTAAAACCTGTCATTTTCCCCGTCCTTGACAGTATGTAGGGTTCCCCGTGTATGAGGCCACTGCACGGGGTGACCGTTATTTGCTCTCCACTCGTGGGATTAATGTCTAAGTGTTTCAATAAATTTTCTGACGTTTCGGTGAAGTCGGCGGAGCCTGATTCCAGGTCCGTCGTGGGAAGTAGTGGAGTGTCCGACCCCAAAGGGAAGGACGTGGATGGTAGCCTTCTGGCTAGGCCCGAGAAGGGCGGAGTTGAGATGGAGACGGGCGGGCTGAAGCTCACCTTCAGTTCGTCCAGGGCTGCTGGCAGTTCATCGCCGACAGCCGCGCGATCGCGCAGCGTGTCTGCAGCAAGGAGGGAACGGGACGTCGACGTTGAGTCCGATTCATCGGCGGTTTCTATGAAATCGGCCGTTGACTCCGTCGCAAGTCCCAAGTCTTCATTTTTGAAGAAAAAGGGGAGTCGTGCCAGCTCGCCGGCAGTGTCGACTCGCAGCAAGGGCCTAGCCCGCACCTCCCCTTATCCCATGCGAGGACAGCAAAACGAACAGTGCAGTGATCTGTCAGACGACAGCTCCATCAGCGTCGACACGCTCACTGGTTCTCTAAAGAGGAAGCGTGCCCCCAAATCATCTAAGGGGGGCAAACAATCGGAGGCTCTCTCGGACTCGTCTGAGGACAATCCGAAGAAGCCGGCACAACGTGGCCGAGGGAGACCCCCCACAACGGGGGAGTACGTTGGTCTCGCCCACGCCAAGCGCGAGCATGCCGCTGCACTCCGCGAGGAGCAGCAGGTCGCGCTCGACCGGGAGGTGGCGGAAATGGAGCGCCGCGCCTACGAGACCCGGGCTGCGTTCTACAAAAGTAGAACTGAAGGTGAGGCCCCTACGCCCACAGATCCGGACCTGAAGACCGCCCTCGACATCGAGGAGGTGGTGAAGGCGGACTGTGCGGTTATAGTGGAGGTGGCTAAGAAGTCCTCGCACCTCCAGGGCCCCTTCCAAAAGGCCTTAAAAAAAGCTGCTCAATCTATAATGGATTGTTTCCGCGAGGTGTCCTCGAAAAACATCACAGAGGACACCCGCGTCTTAAAGGCGGAAAACGTGAGGCTGCAACAGCAGCTGGCAGACCTCACGAAGAGTGTTGCAGCTTTGTCTGCAGAGGTGAGGGAGCTCAAGGGTGGAAGGAAGAGCGTGTCCCCTCCCCTCACTCTCCCTGAGGCTCTGCCCTCAATAGATATTATGGAGACGGACTGCCCTCCTCCAAGGCCTCTCTCGCCGACCGTCGTCGTGCAAGAGACGACTGGTCGCGGCAAAAAGAAGGCCGCTTACGAGGAGCCGGACGCCCTTCAGGCTTTTGAAGCAAGGCTGGCCCGAACTTTCGGGGCCATGCTGAATGCTCGCCTGGAGGGTCTGGAGGATCGACTGCTGCCGGCCAAGAGCCTGCGACCGCCGCTTGCGGCGGACCGCAAAGCAGCAGCTGCGCCCACGCCCCCCATTACCAAGGGGAAGGCAAAGCCGGCCAATCCAACCATGCCGGCTAAAAAGGGCAAGGTGGCGGCGAAAAAGCCGGATCTCCCGCCAAAGCAGGCGAAGAAAGCCGGTCCTCCTGCGGTCGTTCCATCTACCTCCCGGGGTGCTGCAAAAGCGCCTCCCCCGGTTGAGGCTGAGCCAGAATGGTCGACGCAGGAGTCGCGCAAAAAGCGCCAAAGGAGGAGGAGGAAGGCGAAAACATCGGCCCCTCTAGAACAGGCTCCGCCCCGCCAATCCTACTCGGCGGCGGCCAAGCAGCAAAAGGCGCCTCGGCGGAGGCCTAACAATACCTCAGCCCCGCCCGCTACTGCTCCTAGGAAGGCCCGTAAGACCGGTCGAAAGACCAAGTTGGTTGCGCCGAAGTCGGCGGCAGTCGTAGTGACCCTTACTCCCGAAGCGGTTGAGAAGGGGGTCACCTACGCCGACGCGCTGGCCAAAGCCCGAGACTCGGTCGACATCGACGGGATGGATATCCCAAACCGTCGGTGCCGAAACACCATGACCGGGTCTAAGATCATAGAGATCTCGGGCGTGGCCTCAGTTGAGAAGGCTGACCAGCTGGCCGGCAAAATGAGGGAGGCACTTGAGGGCATGGCCACGGTCATCCGACCCACCAAGACCGCAGACGTGAGGGTGGGTGGTCTGGACGAGTCGGTGATGGAGGCGCACTTGGCCGCAAAGATCGCGGCCAAGGGTGGATGTGGCGTGGACGCCGTGAAGGTGCGCCCCATCCGCTACGGCACTGACGGCTTTGGCTCGACAGTGGTGTCGTGCCCGGTCGCCGCTGCCAAGAAGGTTGTGGACGCCGGCCGCCTGCTGATAGGGTTCAGCGCGGCCAACGTCAGAGCACTGGAAGCCCGTTCCGACCGGTGCTTCCGGTGTATGCAGGTGGGGCACGCAAGAGCGAGTTGCCCTTCAAAAACTGACCGGAGCAATCTATGCTACCGGTGCGGTAAGGAGGGGCACAGGGGCTACGAATGTAGCGCGAAGCCCCACTGTGCCGTGTGTGCCACGGCCAAACGACCGGCGGGCCACGTAATGGGGGGGCGTAGTTGTAAGCCTCCCCTGGCCAAGGGCAAATTGCCGGCGCGTTCAGCTCGCCAGGCCGCCCCCGCCACACAGATGGCGCCCCTAACGGGGCCAGAGGAGGTTGATATGGTGGTCGAGCAATGTTAAGACGACCCCATATCAACTTTCTACAGGTGAACCTGAACCACTCTACCAGGGCTCAGGATCTGCTACACCAGAGCCTGGCAGAGTGGTCAGTGGACGTGGCGGCGGTGTCAGAGCCGTACTTTGTCCCCAACCAGCCCAACTGGGTCGGGGACACATGCGACTCTGCCGCCGTGATGGTGCGTGCGGCCCCAGGATATACACCCCCCTCAATTTATGAGCGGGGTGCTGGGTACGCGGCGGTCGTTTGGGAGGATACGGTCATTTTCTCGACCTATTTCTCCCCAAACAGACCGCTCGCCGACTTCAAGGCGTTCCTAATAGTCGTCGGCGTAGCCATCAGGAGGGCGGCCCCGCGTCAGGTTCTTGTCCTCGGAGACCTGAACGCCAAGTCGGTCGTCTGGGGTTGTCCAGCGACCGACCAGAGGGGCCAGGCTGTGGAGCAGTGGGCAGCCGCTGCTGGGCTGTCGCTCCTTAACAGGGGCGCAGTCCACACGTGCGTGCGGCACAACGGAGGCTCGGTGGTGGACGTGTCGTTCGCCACCCCAGCCCTCGCATGCACGATCAGTGACTGGAGGGTGGTGCAGGACGTAGAGACTCTCTCGGACCACAGATACATCCGATTCGAGAGCTCCACCCTGCACCAAAGGCCCCCACAGCCCACAAGCTGCGACCGGCCTCCCCGCTGGGCGCTCAGCAGGCTTAAGCCGGAGCTGGCGAACGAGACGGCGATATTCGAAGACTGGTTCTCGCGTCCGATGTCCGGTCCGGACGTCGATGAATCAGCTCGCCGTCTCCGCGGCGCTTTGACGGAGGTGTGCCAGGCTTCTATGCCTCGGGCGCAGCCTCCGCGGGACCGCCGTGAAGTTCACTGGTGGTCCCAGGACATTGCAGTCATGAGGGAGGACTGCAGTGTGCAAAGGCGGGCCTACACTAGGGCCCGCCGGCGCCGCGTGAGGGACACTCAGGAGGAGGACCGTCTGTACGAGCTGTACAGGCAGTCGAAAAAGACCCTGCAGACTGCGATTGCCTCCTCAAAGGAGGTATCCAGAGAAGAGCAGTTGCAGGGTCTGGATCGGGATCCGTGGGGGCGGCCGTATAAGCTGGCACGCAACCAGCTGAAAGCGCGCGGCACGCCCATCACGGAGAGGATGGATCCCGACCTCCTGGGGTCAGTCATCGGGGGTTTGTTTCCCCCGGCCGAGGAGGGTTTTGTTCCCCCTCGGATGGCCCCGCCAGCTCCGGACGAGGAGGGCGAAAGGGATCCTCCTCCTCTTATTGACGAGGAGGAGTGGAAGGATGCCGTCGCCCGTCTCAAGGGGCGCAAGACGGCACCGGGACCTGACGGCGTCCCGAAGCGGGTGTTGGACCTGGCCCTAAAACATCTCGGGGCCAGGGCTAGGGAACTGTGCGACGCTTGCTTCAAGTTCGCACAGTTTCCCAAAGTATGGAAGGAGGGGCTGTTGTGCCTTATTGAGAAGGAGGGGCGCCCGGCGGATGACCCCTCGGCATATCGCCCCATTGTGCTGCTGGACGAAATCGGGAAGGTCTTCGAGAAGATCATCGCTTCCCGAATAGTCCAGCAGCTGGGAGGGGGAACGGGCCCCGACCTCTCTGAGGCCCAGTACGGCTTCCGGACGGGGCGTTCGACAATCGACGCCCTAACCGATCTCCGGACTCTCGTTCACGAGTCTGTTGAGAGGCGGGAGGTGGTGTTGGCGGTGTCGCTGGACATTCGCAACGCGTTCAATAGTCTCCCGTTCGGCGTCATCATGGAGGCGCTTCGTTACCACCAAATGCCTCCATATCTGCGCCGAATAGTGGGAGACTATTTGAGGGACCGGGACGTAGCGTACGTGGGACGTGGCGGCGAGCTTGGCCGTCACAGGGTGTCCCGCGGCGTTCCACAGGGGTCGGTCCTTGGCCCCTTGTTATGGAACGTCGGTTACGACTACGTCCTTCGGTGTGGCCTCCCCCCGATGGTGCGGTCGTTTTGTTACGCCGATGACACGCTCGTTACCGTCCGGGGGACGCGGCTGGAGGATGTCCAGCGCCTGGCGTCCGTGTTCGTCAGCCATATCGTGCGGCGGATACGGACGTTGGGCTTGGAGGTGGCCCTCCACAAGACCGAGGCCATGGTGTTCCACGGGCCTCGGAGACGGCCGTCAGCGGGTGCGTCAATCGTTGTGGAGGGCGAGAGGGTCGGTCTAAAGCCCCAGATGAAGTATCTGGGGCTGGTGATTGATGGGCGGTGGGGTTTCGAGGAGCACTTCCGACTCCTCGAGTCCCGGCTGCTGGGAGCAGCAGATGCCCTCGGGCGACTTCTGCCCAACGTGGGGGGCCCGAGCGTGGCGTGCCGCCGACTCTACGGCGGCATCGTGCGCTCCATGGCGCTGTATGGGGCGCCGGTGTGGGCTGACTGCTTGAACCCACACGCCATCGCCTCTCTCCAGCGGGCCCAGCGCGCAATGGCGCTGCGGGCGATCCGGGGCTACCGAACGGTGTCCCGGAAAGTAGCGTGCGCTCTCGCGGGGACGCCCCCGTGGGAGCTGGTGGCGGAGGTGCTCGCTGCGGCATACCGGCAGCGAGCGGAGGAGAGGGCCAGTGGCAATCGCCTGGCCCCCCAAGAGAGGCGCTCTGCTCTTGAGGGAGCACGAGACGAGATGTTCCGCCTATGGTCCGAGGACCTGGGCGAAGGGGCCTCGGCTACGCAAACGCGTAGTCTGGAGGCCCTACGCCCCGTCCTCCAAGCATGGGCGGAGCGGCGCCATGGGTCGCTCACATACCATCTGGTGCAAATACTGTCCGGACATGGTTCGTTCGGACGCTATTTGCACCGGATCGGAAGAGAGCCGACCCCACAGTGCCACCATTGCGGGGCAGCGGAGGACACGGCGCAACACACCCTAACGGTGTGCTCTGCGTTCGATGTCCAGCGCTCCGCATTGGTCACTGTGATTGGCGCGGACCTCTCCCTGCCGACCGTGGTTCTGTCCATGCTCGGTAGCGAGGGGTCCTGGGAGGCGGTCAACTCCTTCTGCGTCGACGTCATGACGCTGAAGGAGGAGGCGGAACGGGCCAGGGAGGATGACCCCCTGGCAGAACCGTGCCGCCGCAGACGCCTCCTGCGGAGGAGGCGGCAATACCAGCGCCTTCTCCAACCGGTGGGAAACCAGCGCGGTCCGAGCCCTAGGGGGGGCTCCGACCGTGCATTGCACAGGTCCCCACTGAGGGCCGACGCCCCGCATGTCCCGGCGCGTCGGCGACCCGTCTCACCAAATGACGGGTCAAGCGTGTCCGCCCATCGTTTTCGAGGGCGGTCACCCGCCCCAATCAGGGGCGGAAGAGGGGCTCGCCCATCAACAGGGCGAGCAGTCACCGACGGGGTCGTGGAAGTGTCCGAAAGGGTTCCCATGACCTCGTCAGGCTCCACCATGCCGGCGTTCGATGCGTCCTCCTCAGATGAGGACGACGCGATGATCGCCGGTCTGCTGGTGCCAAGGTGACGAGAGGACATCGGAGTGGTTTTTACCGAGTCGGTCTAGACTCGCTTTCTCTAGGGCTTCGGCCCTGGAACAGAGTCTAGGCCATCCTCGGACAGCCAGCGGGACCCCTCATGCCCGCTGATGCGCCTGTTTGCAGGTTTTCCACTTCGTAACAAAAAAAAAAAAAGGTTAGGTTAGGTTAGGTTAGGTTCAATGGAGGCTCGGTGGTGGACGTGTCGTTCGCCACCCCAGCCCTCGCGCTCACGATCAGCGACTGGAGAGTGGTGCAGGATGTGGAGACTCTCTCGGACCACCGATACATCCGATTCGAGAGCTCCACCCTGCACCAAAGGCCTTCACAGTCCACAAGCTGTGACCGGCCTCCCCGCTGGGCATTAAGCAAGCTCAAGCCGGAGCTTGCAAATGAGACGGCGATCTTTGAGGACTGGTTCTCGCGTCCGATGTCCGGTCCGGACGTCGATGACTCAGCTCGCCGTCTCCGCGGCGCTTTGACGGAGGTGTGCGAGGCTTCTATGCCTCGGGCGCAGCCTCCGCGGGACCGCCGTGAAGTTCACTGGTGGTCCCAGGACATTGCAGTCATGAGGGAGGATTGCAGTGTCCAAAGGCGGGCATACACTAGGGCCCGCCGGCGCCGCGTAAGGGACACACAGGAGGAGGACCGCCTGTACGAGCTGTACAGGCAGTCGAAAAAGACCCTGCAGACTGCGATTGCCTCCTCAAAGGAGGTATCCAGAGAAGAGCAGTTGCAGGGTCTAGATCGGGATCCGTGGGGGCGGCCGTATAAGCTGGCGCGCAACCAGCTGAAAGCGCGCGGCACGCCCCTCACGGAGACGATGGATCCCGACCTCCTGGGGTCGGTCATCGGGGGACTGTTTCCCCCGGCCGAGGAGGGTTTTGTTCCCCCTCGGATGGCCCCGCCAGCTCCGGACGAGGAGGGAGAAACTGATCCTCCTCCTCTTATTGATGAGGAGGAGTGGAAGGACGCCGTCGCCCGGCTCAAGGGGCGTAAGACGGCACCGGGACCTGACGGCGTCCCGAAGCGGGTGTTGGACCTGGCCCTAAAACATCTCGGGGCCAGGGCCAGGGAACTGTGCGACGCTTGCTTCAAGTTCGCACAGTTTCCCAAAGTATGGAAGGAGGGGTCCTTGTGCCTTATTGCGAAGGAGGGGCGTCCGGCGGGCGACCCATCGGCATATCGCCCCATTGTGCTGCTGGACGAAATCGGGAAGGTCTTCGAGAAGATCATCGCTTCCCGAATAGTCCAGCAGCTGGGAGGGGGAACGGGCCCTGACCTCTCTGAGGCCCAATATGGCTTCCGGACGGGGCGGTCGACAATCGACGCCTTGTCCGACCTCCGGGCTCTAGTAGAGGAGTCCGTCGAGAGACGGGAGGTAGTTTTGGCGGTGTCCTTGGACATCGCCAATGCTTTTAATAGTCTCCCCTTCGGTGTCATCATGGAGGCGCTTCGCTATCATCGAATGCCTCCATATCTGCGCCGTATAGTGGGAGACTATTTGAGGGACCGGGACGTAGCGTACGTGGGACGGGACGGCGAGCTTGGCCGTCACAGGGTGTCCCGCGGCGTTCCACAGGGGTCGGTTCTCGGCCCCCTGTTGTGGAACGTCGGTTACGATTACGTCCTCCGGTGTGGCCTCCCCCCAATGGTGCGGTCGTTCTGCTACGCAGACGACACGCTCGTCACCGTCCGGGGGACGCGGCTGGAGGATGTCCAGCGCCTGGCGTCCGTGTTCGTCAGCCATATCGTGCGGCGGATACGGACGTTGGGCCTAGAGGTGGCCCTCCACAAGACCGAGGCCATGGTGTTTCATGGGCCTCGGAGACGGCCGTCAACGGGTGCGTCGATCGTTGTGGAGGGTGAGAGGGTCGGTCTGAAGCCCCAGATGAAATATCTGGGGCTAGTGATTGATGGGCGGTGGGGTTTCGAGGAGCATTTCCGACTCCTTGAGCCCCGGCTGCTGGGAGCAGCTGATGCCCTCGGGCGTCTCTTGCCCAATGTGGGGGGCCCGAGCGTGGCGTGCCGCCGACTCTACGGCGGCATCGTGCGCTCTATGGCATTGTACGGGGCGCCGGTGTGGGCTGATTGCTTGAGCCCACACGCCGTCGCCTCTCTTCAGCGGGCCCAGCGCGCAATGGCGCTGCGGGCGATCCGGGGCTACCGAACGGTGTCCCGGAAAGTGGCGTGCGCTCTCGCGGGGACGCCCCCGTGGGAGCTGGTGGCGGAGGTGCTCGCTGCGGCATACCGGCAGCGAGCGGAGGAGAGGGCCAGTGGCAATCGCCTGGCCCCTCAAGAGAGGCGCTCTGCTCTCGAGGGAGCACGAGAGGAGATGTTCCGCCTATGGTCCGAGGACCTGGGCGAAGGGGCCTCGGCTACGCAAACGCGTAGTCTGGAGGCCCTACGCCCCGTCCTCCAAGCATGGGCGGAGCGGCGCCATGGGTCGCTCACGTACCATCTGGTGCAAGTGCTGTCCGGACATGGTTCGTTCGGACGCTATTTGCACCGGATCGGAAGAGAGCCGACCCCACAGTGCCACCATTGCGGGGCAGCGGAGGACACGGCGCAACACACCCTAACGGTGTGCTCTGCGTTCGATGTCCAGCGCTCCGCATTGGTCACTGTGATTGGCGCGGACCTCTCCCTGCCGACCGTGGTTCTGTCCATGCTCGGTAGCGAGGGGTCCTGGGAGGCGGTCAACTCCTTCTGCGTCGACGTCATGACGCTGAAGGAGGAGGCGGAACGGGCCAGGGAGGATGACCCCCTGGCAGAACCGTGCCGCCGCAGACGCCTCCTGCGGAGAAGGCGGCAATACCAGCGCCTTCTCCAACCGGTGGGAAACCAGCGCGGTCCGAGCCCTAGGGGGGGCTCCGACCGTGCATTGCACAGGTCCCCACTGAGGGCCGACGCCCCGCATGTCCCGGCGCGTCGGCGACCCGTCTTACCAAATGACGGGTCAAGCGTGTCCGCCCATCGTTTTCGAGGGCGGTCACCCGCCCCAATCAGGGGCGGAAGAGGGGCTCGCCCATCAACAGGGCGAGCAGTCACCGACGGGGTTGTGGAAGTGTCCGAAAGGGTTCCCATGACCTCGTCAGGCTCCACCACGCCGGCCTTCGATGCGTCCTCCTCAGATGAGGACGACGCGATGATCGCCGGTCTGCTGGTGCCAAGGTGACGAGAGGACATCGGAGTGGTTTTTACCGAGTCGGTCTAGACTCGCTTTCTCTAGGGCTTTGGCCCTGGAACAGAGTCTAGGCCATCCTCGGACAGCCAGCGGGACCCCTCATTCCCGCTGATGCGCCTGTTTGCAGGTTTTCCACTCCGAAAACAAAAAAAAAAAAAAAAAAAAGGTTAGGTTAGGTTAGGTTAGGTTAGGTTGGGGTGTGTGTTGGGTGACCTCCTCGTGGTACATCCTGGGCAACGGGCAGCCTCAACATTCTCCTCCTCGAGAGGAGTTTGATGTGAGACTGGCCGGCTAACAACCCGACACAGGCGGGAGCCCCTTCTGGGCCCTGCACCTCCACGTGCGTGTCCACTCTGGGCCGCACACTCGCCGCTCCTTCTGAGCGGCTTTGAGAGGAGTTTAGACGGCGTCCCTTCTGGGCGTCGTTACACGGGGGGGAAAGGGTAGTTCGGCGCCCCTTCTGGGCGCCTGTCAGGCGTTTCTGCACGCATAGGCGTAAACGGGGGCTTCATGCCACCCTTCGTTTTGTGTTGTCGTCGTCGCGGGTTCTGTCCCGTTCGCCACAACGACCCCAGCCCTGGCATGAGCTGGGTACGTGGTGTTCTAGGTCAGGCCTGCAGCCCATTCGGGTAAAGACAAGGAAAAGTCGTTAAAACCCCACGGATACCTCCCGACCTCCGCGTGTATATAGGGTGCCCTTGGCGTTGGCGACGCATGGGCAACTTGTTGTGCCACTTTAGGGATCGGCAGCCCTCGAAGTGCCAGGGATATGACAATCCCCAAATTGTCTGGGTGACACCCCATCAATGTCATAATAATGGAAGTACAGCCAAAAACAGCATTACCCCAGGAGGGTACCCGCCGGGAGGCGGGAGAATCCCTCCCTGGGCCCAGTTCTCTGGACCCAGGCTGCCCCACCGTCTCTGGGGGGGGCAAAACTGTGCTTACATTATCGGACTCGTCCGACACGCTACTTGGGGTAGGCGACCAGGCCCCTAGGAGCGACAATGCCTCTGGAAGGTCGAGCAAAGTGCCCGAGAAGGGCGGAGTTTGTGGAGTGGGCGATTCGGATCCCGATTCGGATTGCATGGAAGTCGTGGAACTGCCTGGCGGCGGTCTCAGGTCCGACGACGATTATGCGGACTGTGGGGACCCAGATTTCGAGCGGATTTATGGGCAATACAACCTGGAATTGAGCTCCGCCTCCTCACCGGAGCCCATGAACACCAGCATCCTGAAGGGGGCCAAAAGGCCCCGCGAGCCCGATGATGAGGAAGTGAAGAGGAGACATCCACCCAAATGTGCCACTTCCCTTAGGGGAAAGGGCAAAGGCAAGGGCAAGGGCAAGGGGACCTACCGGGGCACCACTGCGGCGAAGAGAGCGCTGCGGGGTGGCGACAGCACCGAATTCCAGGACTTGGAGGGTGACCAGTTGAAAGAGATGATGTCGCTGGAGGATCCTGAAGAGAGGAGGGAGAGCAGGAGGACTGTGCACTCTGTCGGACTCTATGAGGAGTCTCCCCCCCCATCAACAAATGGCTCTGAGGAACCTGACGAAGGCGACGACCGCCGACGCGAGTTCCGAAAGGATATAAGTGATGGGAGGAAGTCCGACGACTCGAACGTTGGCATTGACGAGATCCGCAACAGGAAGGGGAAGCAATTCCATTCTGCTGCGGATGACGAAGACGCCACCAAAGACGACCTCTTGGCACATGGGGAGGAAGCCATCATGGCTATATATAACGCTGCCAAGAAATCGGGCAATTTGAAGGGTGAGGTGCACGGGCGTATCAACGCCGCTTCCGTGTACCTTGCAAAGATGGTCGGCACCTTCAAACGCATGTCGAGGGATGACGAGATGCGCCGTCTCCGAATACGCAATAAAATTTTGGAGAAGGAAATTGCTCAGCTGAAGGACAGCGTTAAGGCCCTCAAAGAAGGATACGACTCTTCCAACAGGGAGAACAATATACTCAGGACACCACCGCCTCCCATTGTCGTGGAGGGGGCAAATGTGGACATCCTGGTCAGGACCCTGGGGGAAGAGCTGATGTCGAAAATGACGGGTGAAATGGAGCGCAGACAGGCCGAGGCGATGGCCATCATGCGCAACATGTTTGACGCCGTCAAAAGCGGAATTGACCTGCGCCTTGGTCCGGAGCCTGTGATCAGACCTCCGCTAGCCGCTGACAAGAAGAGAGCCGCCACCGCCGCCGCCGCCGCCGCTGCCGCCGCCGTCGCTGCTCCGTCTCACGTCGCCGCCGTCGATCCGTCACGCGCCGCTACTGCTTCTGCCGTCGTCACGTCCCGTGTCGCCACCGCCGCTCCGTCGTACTCCGCCGCTGCTAGAGATGGTGCTGTCGCAGGGCCCTCCCGGGCCCCTGTCGCCGCGATGGTACCTGAAAAGGAAAAAGAAAGGGTTAGTAGTGGCCTACGTACTTACCAGGCTGCTTCGATGCGTAGAGGTGCTGCTCCCGGGTCTGCTCCTGCCCTAGTCGCTCCTGCTCCGGCAGGCGAACCGGCACTCGGTGCCGCCGCTGCAACGCCGGCCAATGAGTGGAGAAGCGCTGGAAGCAGGAAAAAAAGACGCAGAGCAAAGAAGCGAGCCAATGCTGACTCCAGCGCGGCTGCTCCTGCTTCTGCTTCGGCGAAAATGCCGGTGAAACTGGTCGTGCCACGCTCGTCGGTGGTGACCATGACACTGAGCAAAGAGGCCGTGGCCAAAGGCGCCACCTATGCCGCGGTCATGACCAAGGTCGTGGAAGCCATCCGGCTCGAGGACATCGGCCTGACCTCTCTGAGGGTCAAAAACACGGCCAGCGGAGGCCGAAAACTGGAGGTTGGCGGAACCACAAGCGGCCCGAAAGCGGACGCCCTGGCGGCCAAAATCCGCGAAGTCGTCGGTGACGAGGTGCACGTGAGCCGCCCGACTAAACGGGCAGAGTTCAAGCTCTCAGGCATCGACGACTACATGTCGATAGCCATGATAGGGACAGCTGTGGCACAGCAAGGAGGCTGTGATATTAACGATGTGGCGGTGGCCCCCATCCGGCAGGGACTCGGCTGGGGCCCCAAATATACGTTGGTCAGGTGCCCGATCCCAGTGGCCAAGGTGCTGGCCGATAAGGGCCATGTGAAGATTGGGTGGTCGGAGGTGCACCTGACCGTCCTGGAGCAGTCCCCGACACGTTGCTTCCGGTGCCTGGGGATCGGGCACACACGGTACTCCTGCCCATCGAAGGAGGACCGCAGTGCCCACTGCTTTAAGTGTGGCAAGGAGGGCCATAAGGTCCAAGAGTGTTTGGCCCAGGAGGCCCATTGCATGGTGTGCGCGGCCGCCAAGTTGCCGGCCAAACATATAATGGGAGGCAGGGGCTGTCGCCCACCCCCCACTAACAGTGCCACTCCGCTCTGGAGAGCGGTCCCTCCGGCCCCCTCGACTAGTGCTCCACCACAGGAGCCAATGGATGTAGCGCCTACGGACCCCAATGCCAGTACGGCCTAACTGGAACCTCGTCCAAGTAAACCTCAACCGCTCCGCCGCCGCACAGAGCCTGCTGGTACAGCAGATGGCGGAGTGGGAGGTCGACGTAGCCTTGGTGTCGGAGCCTAATTCTGTGCCAACAGGTGCAAACTGGCTAGGGGATTCGGAGGGGCTTGCGCTCATCACCACCCCCTCACGATCCGCAACCCCGTTAATATTGAAGGAGAAGGGCAATGGCTATGTCGCCGTGACCTGGGGCGACGTGGCTCTAGTGGCCGTTTACTTCTCCCCTAACAAACCCCTGAACGAGTTCCGGTCGTTTCTGGCGCGGCTCCTGACCGTGGTGCGGCGTTTGTCCCCACTACAGACCATCGTAGCGGGCGATTTGAACGCGAAGTCGACCACATGGGGCTGCCCTCGAACGGACCACAGAGGGACTGAAGTCGAGGACTTCGCTGTAGAGAGTGGTCTCGTCCTCCTCAATAGAGGTGCCGCCAGTACCTGCGTCCGATGGCAGGGGGAGTCCATCGTGGACGTTTCGTTCGCAACCCCCTCCATCGCATCGCGAATTACGGACTGGCGAGTCTTGGAGGAGGCGGAATCCCTTTCTGACCACCTATGCATAGCGATGTCCATATCCCCGGACTTGACAAACCTCCGTCCTGCTGCAGGAGTGCGCACGGCCCGGTTCCAGAGGTGGGCGCTCTCACGCCTAAACCGCGAGGCGGCCGACGAAGCGGCCCTCGTAGAGACCTGGTTCCGGGACCCACCAGCCTCCATGTGCGCTGACCTCCAGGCGGAGAAGTTCCAGCGTTCGCTGACTCGGGTCTGCAATGCCAGCATGCCGAAGGTCGGGGATCATCCCCACCAACGGTCGGTGTACTGGTGGTCGCAAGGGATAGCCGACCTGCGTACCGCCAGTATCACGGCGCGACTCGAGCTCCAGCACTGCCGAAGGCGGAGGCATACCGCAGATGAAGAGGAAGATCTGTACGCCCTCTTCCGAGCGGCCCGAAAGGCGCTACAGATCAAAATCCTGGACGCGAAAACCTCGGCTTGGAACGAGTTTCTGGCCGATTTGGACAGAGACCCGTGGGGGAGGCCCTATCGCACCGTGCGGAACAAGTTTCGCAACTCGGCCCCCCCAACGGAGTCATTCGAGCCAGAGCTCCTCAGCCGCATCGTCAACGGCCTGTTCCCGGACCGCGTTTTTACTGCGGTCCCGTTTGAGCTGCCAGAAACAGACGATGCCCCACCGGACTTGACAATTCCCCCGATCGCAGATGAGGAAGTTGACCACGCCGTTGACCGCCTCCGGCTGAAGCGCAAGGCGCCAGGGCCGGACGGGGTCCATGGCACGGTGTTGGACATTGCCCTCGAACATCTGCGGGGAAGACTAGTCGGCCTTCTCGACTGCTGTCTGCGCCAAGGGAGGTTTCCCAAGGTGTGGAAGAAGGGCCGGCTGGTACTCCTGAAGAAGGACGATCGACCGGTGGACATGCCATCGGCCTATAGGCCCATCGTCCTGCTGGACGAGGCGGGCAAGCTGTTTGAGCGTGTGCTCGCGGCCCGCATCGTCGAGCATTTGGACGCCGACGGGCCCAACATTGAGGCAACTCAGTACGGGTTCCGTCGGGGCAGGTCCACCGTCGATGCGATACTTGCCCTTAGGTACGTTACCGAAGAGGCAATCGCCAAAGGGGAGAGGGTGTTAGCAGTCTCGTTGGACATCTCCAACGCATTTAACACCCTCCCCTTCAGCTGCATCAACCAGGCCCTGGCTTACCATCGGGTGCCCTGGTATCTGCGACGGGTCCTTCGGGACTACCTCCAGGACAGGTTCATCCTGTACCTGGAGAAGGGCGCGAGGCGGATCACATCTCGCCGTATGGTGTGCGGTGTTCCGCAGGGGTCGGTCCTAGGACCACTCCTGTGGAATATCGGATACAATTGGGTCCTGCGGGGGTACTGTCTCCCCAGGTCGGGGGTCATCTGTTACGCAGACGACACCCTAGTCACCGCACGGGGCGGTGACTACCAACGTACGGCGCGTCTCGCGTCGATAGCAGCCACTTGGACCATATCGAGAATTCGGCAGCTGGGGATGGAGGTAGCTCTCCCCAAGACCGAAGCCATGATTTTTCATGGCCCCAGAGGAAGACCCCGTGGCAACCTCACTGTCACGGTCGACGGAGTCGTGATCGCAGTTGGGTCCCAGATGAGGTACTTGGGCCTGACGCTGGATAGTCGCTGGACATTCCTGCCGCACTTTTCCGAGATGGCGCCTCGGATAGTGAAGGCGGCAATGGCGCTATCGCGTGTCCTCCCGAACATCGGAGGACCTGGCGAAAGCTGTCGCAGGCTGTACGCCGGAGTGCTGCGCTCCATGGCACTCTACGGCGCACCTGTCTGGTCGGACTCGCTCTCCCGCAAAACAGTCGCACTCTTGCGACGGCCACAGAGGGTGGCTGCGGTGAGGGCAGTGCGAGCCTACCGGACAGTGTCGTGGACGGCGGCGACGGCTCTAGCCGGGATGATCCCGTGGGAGCTCGAGGCTAAGGTCCTGACCGAAGTCTTTGAGCTCCGCACGGAGGCGGCTGCGAGAGGGGAGCGCCTAGCCCTGGAGGAGATCCAGGCGGCGAGGCGAGCGGCGAGGGAAATGGCGATATGGCAATGGGAGCGCGACCTTGAGTCCCCAGTTGCCGGTTCGCGCACCATTGAGGCCATACGGCCGGTACTTTCGGAGTGGGTGGAGCGGACCCATGGGCACATGTCCTACCACATGACCCAAGTGTTGTCCAACCACGGATGCTTCGGCAGCTACCTCTGTCGCATTGGGAAGGAGGAGAGCCCCGTGTGTCATGAGTGCGGAGCTGCTGAGGACGATGCGCGGCACACTCTCCAGGTGTGTTGTGCTTTTGCCTCGCAGCGACGCACTCTTGAGATGGAGCTGGGCGGTAGGGGCAGTCTCGCTCTTCCAAACGTTGTGGAGGCAATGTTGGAGAGCGAGAACAGCTGGACCGCAGTGGCGCGCTTCTGCCAGGAAGTGATGTCCCTCAAGGAGGAGGCAGAGAGGCAGCGCGAGCTCGCGGTCGACGCCGCCCCCGCCCGAAGGAGGAGGAGAAGAAGGAGGAGGAGAGGTGCAGACCTCAATCCCCCCTAAACCCGGACTTGACATAGGCAAGGCCGGCGTCGGGTTCTGCCCCGTCCCGCACCTACCTTCTGTAAATATTTTTAAATAGGAATGTGTTATTTTATCTTGTGTTGTTTGTAATATATTTTGTGTAGTTTGTAAATTTTAAATTTTATTTGTTTGTTGTTTGTGTGTGTGTGCACTTATATGTGTACGCGTGCCCAAATTTGGTCTGTGGTTGAGGCCGCACCGTCCCAATGGACGTGCGCCTCTGGTTGAGGTGTTAGCGCTACACACCCCCTCAGGGATGTGGTGTGGAAAATGACGTCGCGTACGCGTACCGCCCGGGTGACCGCGCGTGTCGGCCCTAAACGCACTAAAGTGCGAGGGGGCCGACACGGGTGATCACACGGGCGCCAGGGTGAATCCCGCGGTTCAATTCCCTCAGGACAGGCCCCGCGGCCTTCACCTGTTTTCGGAGTGTGGTCCCCCAGAGGTTAGTGAGTATCCCCCTCTGTCTCGCCCTTCCCAGCCTTGGGCCTTCCCTTGGCAGCCGACTGGAGACAATGGCGTCTCCATGATAGTCGGTGGGTTGTGGAAAGGCGGACGGGTGAGTCTCACATAACCTGGGGCCTCTTCAAGGCCCCGGGTACTCGTAATGAGTTACTCTGGGTTAAAAAAAAAAAAAAAAAAAAAAAAAAAAGGTTAGGTTAGGTTAGGTTAGGTTAGGTTAGGTTAGGTTAGGTTGGGGTGTGTGTTGGGTGACCTCCTCGTGGTACATCCTGGGCAACGGGCAGCTTCAACATTCTCCTCCTCGAGAGGAGTTTGATGTGAGACTGGCCGGCTAACAACCCGACACAGGCGGGAGCCCCTTCTGGGCCCCGCACCTCCACGTGCGTGTCCACTCTGGGCCGCACACTCGCCGCTCCTTCTGAGCGGCTTTGAGAGGAGTTTTGACGGCGCCCTTTCTGGGCGTCGTTACACGGGGGGGAACAGGGTAGGTCGGCGCCCCTTCTGGGCGCCTATAAAGCGTTTCAGTACGCACAATGTCGTTACGAGGGCTTCATGCCAGCCCTTATCGTAGTTTCTGCCGTGCCGCGGGTTCTGTCCCGTCCGCCACAACGACCCCAGTCCTGGCGTGAGCTGGGTACGTGGTGGTCTGGGTTCAGTCCCGCAGCCCATCTGGGCGCCGACAAGGAAAAGTCGTTAAAACCCCGCGGATACCTCCCGCCCTCCGTGGGTATATAGGGCACCCTTGGCGAGTGGGCGTCGCATGGGTGTTTGTCACTGCCTACTAGGGACCGGCAGCCCTTAAATTGCCAGGGGGATGACAACCCTAAAAATTGTTTGGGTGACACCCCATATAGGTCAAATCATGAGTGCGTTTCTGGAAAAAGTACTACCCCAGGAGGGTACCCGCCGGGAGGCGGGAGAATCCCTCCCTGAGACCGGGTCGAAAGATCAGGTTTCAGGCCGCCCCACCGTTTCTGGGGGGGGCACCAAAACGCCTTGTGATGGGAAGAGGAGGAAGGTGACGTTTAAGAAGGGAGATGTGCAGGACATGGAGACTGACTATAGCTCTGGAGGTGAAGGTAGTTCGGTGAGGGTTTCGGATGAGGCTTCCGAACCTGTCCCGGAAGACTGGCAAACCTGGGAGCCGGTTACAGTTGGTTCCTTGAGGGCTGCGAAATATCGTTTGGGAGAGTGGAACAAAGAAGAAGAAATGCGTATCCAATACATGAGCGCGGCTCTGGGTATGTCACTTCGGGAGGTGCTGACGAGATTTCGCAACAATGAGAGGAAAGGCCCGGATGTGGAGCACATCCGAAAAACTGTGGATAAGCAGATGATGGAGCAGATGATGAAGTTGTTGCCCCCGAAAGCGGAGAATGTGGATGGTCCGGCCATTGACATTGCGGGAAGGTTAATCGGGTCGGTAACACATCTTATCTCTGAATTGCCTGCGGAGCATGCGGTCGCCAAAAAGGCTATGACCGCTGCCATGGACTACCTTGCAGAATTGGTGAGATGCATCGATCGCAGGGGCATCAGTGCGTGGCGGGGACTGCAAGCGGGGCACGGTGCCTTGAGGAACGAGACGGATCTTCTTACTGAAGCCAACAAGATCCTCAATGGTCGGGTCTTGGAGTTGATGGAGAAACTGAGGCTCTCTGAGCAGGAAGCCTTGGAGGCGAAAGAGGCTGCGGTGAGGGAGAGGCGCCTTGCAGAGGCGGAGGTCGCTCCTCCTCCCCCTGTCAACGAGGTGAATGAGCATGGTGTCATGCATGCGCTGGCGGCCATGCAGCGGACCCTAGATGCCTCCATCGGAGGCATTAACAAACGACTGGATGGTCTAGAGGCCGGGCTCTCGGTGCCCGAGCGCGCGAGGTATAGTTCGGTGGCTGCGCGCAGTGGTGCGGAGGCGTTTCCCGCCCTCTCCGCAAACGCTGGGCCCCGGGGAGGAAAGGTACAGCCAAGAGTTAGCCCTGCTCTGGCCCCATTGGTACCCACTGACAAGCGGACTACCGGCGCCCGCAGCCAGAGGAGGAGTAGGAGGGCAAAGGGCTCCAACCAGACGGGGGCACCGACGGTGCCCAATGCGAGGCCGACGTTACCGGGCGTGCCAAAACAGAAGGTTACCCTGAGGCAGCCCCGATCCACGGCGGTGATCCTCCAGCTCAGGCCGGAGGCTGCTGCCCGAGGGGTAACGTACGAGGAGACCATGGCCAGAGCCAGGGAGGCCATTTCCCTAGGGGATCTTGGCATCCCTGGCGTCCGGGTAAAAACGGCCCAATCCGGGGCCAAACTTATAGAGGTGCCAGGTGCCGACAGCGGGGAGGCCGCCGATAAGCTGGCACATAGATTAGAGGGCATCGTGTCGGATGTGGCAACGGTCGTCCGCCCGGAGAAGCGGGCGCACATCCGCCTCTCCGACTTCGACGATTATGTGAAGCCGGAGAATGTGGCCGCCGCTTTGTCGGCACAAGGGGAGTGCTCGCGGGATAGAGTGAGGGTCGGAAGTATACGGTCGGCTTCCAGCGGCTTTTCCTCGGTGCTGGTCGAGTGCCCCTTGAGGGTGGCGAGGAAGCTCGCCAGCATGGAAAGGGTCCAGATCCTTTGGAATCTGGCCAAGGTGGAGGCTGTCGAACCCAGACCTATGCGCTGCTTCAGGTGCATGGGACTGGGTCATACGCGGCCAATGTGCCTGTCGCCCGTGGATCGGACGGGTTGTTGTTTCCGGTGTGGTGCAGATGGCCATCGGGCAGAACACTGTTCCAAGCCGCCACACTGCCTGGTGTGTGCCGAGGCGGCGTTGCCCCACGGGCACGTCATGGGCAGCAGAGAGTGCCGTCCTCCGGTCACGAGGATGAGGGAGCCGGAAAGGCAGGATAGGGGACCTGCCATAACAGAGCCGGTGGCGATGGAGGCGGCTGAGGAACTGCCACCAAGAGTGGCCAAAGTCTTGGTCGCAAGACTCCCCCCCTCGCTACCCCCTGCCCCTGAAGCCCCCCCGGGCGCCTCTTCCTCTGGAAAGGGTGCCGGAAGGGTTCCGGGCGTGGTGACGGAGGAGGTGGTGAGGGAGCGGGAGAGTTTGAGGGAGGATAGGGAGGAGGAGGGGGAGTCTGAGCGCAGCGGGCGTGGTGCTTCCCCTACTCTGCCCAAAAGGTGTAGGCGGTCTGCCAGGTTGTCAGGGCAGCCGCCTGAAAGAGAAAGGGAGGACCGCTAGTGCCGGGTTCTGTCCTGGCCCTGCTGGTCGCAGTCCCTAAACAGGTCGATGTTGGGGGGTAGGAAAGGTGGAAGCGCCTCTTTTGCCACACGCCAAGTCCTTGGTGGTGGCGAATAGGGCGCTTTGTTGTGGTGCACTCTGTGCTCTTGCAGTAACCTCTCCTGAGGTTAGACAACAGCACACCCATCCGAGGGTGTGGTGTTGTTGTAGACGTCGCGAACGCGTACCGCCCGTGTGACCGCACGTGCCGGCCCTAAACGCACTAAAGTGCGAATGGGCCGGCACGGGTGATCACACGGGCGCCAGGGTGAACCCCGCGGTTCAATTCCCTCCGGGATAGGCCCCGCGGTCTTCACCGTATCGGAGTTTGGTCCCCCAGAGGTTAGTGAGTATCCCCCTCCGTCTCACCCTTCCCAGCCTTGGGCCTTCCCTTGGCAGCCGACTGGAGACAATGGCGTCTCCATTTAGTCGGTGGGTTGTGGAAAGGCGGACGGGTGAGTCTCACATAACTTGGGGCCTCTTCAAGGCCCCGGGTACTCGTAATGAGTTACTCTGGGTTAAAAAAAAAAAAAAAAAAAAAAAGGTTAGGTTAGGTTAGGTTAGGTTAGGTTAGGTTAGGTTAGGTTAGGTTAGGTTAGGTTAGGTTTGGAGGTGGTTCTGGACCCACCGGCAATTACAAGCTCGGTCCCTGTTCCGGTTAAGAACCCGAAGGTGGTGAAACCTAAGCCTAAGGCGAAGGTTGGGGCAGAACAACAGCCCCCACCCCTTCCCGAAGTCGACCAAACCCTCATGGGTGAGGTCATGCGACAGGTTGGCTTTATGCTGTCAACGCGGCTCGAGTCGATCGAGGCAAGACTGCCTCCTGAGCCGCGTCTGCGCCCGCCACTTGCGGCGGACGCCAAAAATAAGGCCAATGCAGCCAGGGTGACATACGCGTCGGCGACCAACAACTCGCCGGCCACCGTTCCCCGTTCATCGGGACGTGTGGAGAAGCCTCCCGCTGTTAAGGCAGCACCTCAGGGAGGCAACAAGCCCGGCAAGGGGGCCCCGTCTTCCGGAAAACCCAAAAAGGGTAATCCCCCACGGACCACCAAAACTCCTGCGGCACCTGGTCCATCTAACTCGGCTGAGGGAGAGTGGACTCCAGTCACCAACGGCCGGAAAGCCCGAAGGAAGAAGGCGGCCAAGGCTAAGGAACAGGGCAAACCACAGGCCAAACCTCAGGCCAAAAGGAAGCCCAAGCCCAAGCTGAAGGCTCCTCGCTCGCCGGCAGTGGTCATTACGCTGCAGCCGGAGGCAAAAGAGCGAGGACTTACTTATGCCAACGTCCTCCTCAAGGCAAAGGAGTCTGTGAATCCTGCCGACCTGGGGATCGAGGGGGTACGTTTTAGAGAGGCGATCACGGGTGCTCGTATCCTCAATCTCCCGAGTACGGCCACGGAAGAACAAGCCGACCTACTGGCCCGTCAGATTAGGGACGCTCTAGGTGAGGACGCTAGAGTCTCTAGGCCCGTGAAGTGCGCAGACCTACGCATATTTGACCTGGACGATACCATCTCTCCAGCGCAGGTCCTTGCACAGGTGGCAAAGGTGGGGTCATGCTCGCCCGAGCATGTGAGGGTCGGGCAGATGCGCCGCGGTGCTGGTGGCATGTACACAATTTATGTGTCATGCCCAGTCGCTGCGGCAAAAGTTCTGCTGAAGGAGAGATGTATTTACATCGACTGGAGCATTGCCCATGTGGAGGCTCTGGAGGCGCGGCCGCTTAAATGCTACCGCTGCCTTGAAAGGGGACATACCAAAGCCCGATGCACGGCCATGATAGACCGCAGCGATATCTGCTATCGCTGCGGTAAAGCAGGCCATATAGCGGCATCGTGCTCCCTGGCACCACACTGCCCGATGTGCGCGGAGGCGAAGCGGCCCGCGTCACATCTCATTGGCAGTAAGTCGTGCCAATCCCCAAGGCGGAAAAGGACAGCGGCCAAAACACCGGCCGCTAGTTCCCAAAGAGGCGCACAGCAGACGCCTCAAGCTGATGCTATGGAGATCGGCAATGTCTAGCACGGCCCAACTACGCCTTCTCCAGACGAACCTAAACCACGCTGCTGGCGCACAAGACCTCTTTGTGCAATCAATGGCAGCGTGGTCGATAGGTATAGCGGTTACGGCAGAGCCGTACTACGTGCCTGACCGCAGTAATTGGGTGGCGGACTCCACAAAACTTGTGGCGATCGTCGGAGGTTCGTCGGACGCGGTCCCTCCGTTCGTCTTCCTTGAACGGGGAGCCGGTTTTGTCGTTGTTAAGTGGGGAGGATTTGCCCTGATTGGGGTATATTTCTCCCCAAATAAGACCGTGGCGGAGTTCGAGGTGTTTATTGGCCAATTGGGCGCTGCGGTTCACCGTGCCTCGCCCCTGCCAGTAATCGTCCTCGGCGACTTTAACGCCAAGTCGACGACCTGGGGCTCCCCGGCCACATGTCAGCGTGGCGAAGCTGTGGAAGAGTGGGCCATAGCATCCGGCCTGCTCCTTCTAAACCAGGGCAGCACAAATACGTGCGTGCGACAGCAGGGCGGGTCCATCGTGGACCTGTCCTTCGCTTCTCCTGTCGTCGCTCGTCGCGTGTCCGGGTGGACGGTTGTCGAGGGGGTTGAGACATTGTCGGATCATCTGTACATCAGATTCGACCTCGCCCCCTCGAACGGTGCCAGCACTGGCCGACCGCGTAACACGGGTCCATCGCCGTTCCCGCGTTGGGCGAGCACCAAACTGGATCGGGAGCTGGCTATAGAGGCGGCCATCGCCCAAGTGTGGTTTGCCCGCCCTCCCACTCAGTCGATCCAGGCGGATGAAGGTGCAAACTGGTTTGCCGAGTCCATGGCGGATGTATGTGACGCAGCCATGCCCCGTGTCAGGCGGCGTCCTCACAAACGTGAGGTCTATTGGTGGTCGCAGGAGGTTGCCGCTCTACGCGAAGACTGCGTCATTGCGCGCAGAACCTACACAAACCACCGTAGGCGGCGTAGGCGAAATGTGACAGATGACGTTGTACTGCACACCGCTTACAAGGAGGCCAAGGAGGCCTTAAAGGTCGCCATATGCCAGGCCAAAGACCAGGCAAGGGAGGAGATGCTCGAGAGTCTCAATCGGGATCCTTGGGGGCGCCCGTACCGCTCAGTTCGGGGTAAACTGCGTAACATAGGCCCCCCTCTGACTGAGTCTCTTGAGCCGGCGCTGCTCGACTCCATAGTCCGTGCCCTCTTTCCAGAGAGAGCTCAATTTGTGCCTCCGCGGATGGCCCCGGCAACATCAAACGGGGAAGACACCCAGGTGCCGCCGATAACCACCGGCGAGTTGGGTGCGGCCTTCCTGCGGCTCAAGGCCAAAAACACGGCTCCAGGGCCAGATGGGATCCTCGGCAAGATCTGGGTGCTGACCGAGGAGGTGATGGAGGAGCGTCTGAGAGCATTGCTAGACGCGTGCCTCGTAGCGGGTGAGTTTCCCGCAAGGTGGAAGTCAGGACGCCTCGTTCTCCTTAGGAAAGAGGGTAGACCCCTCGATTCACCATCAGCCTACCGGCCCATCGTTCTTCTGGACGAGGCCGGGAAGCTATTCGAGCGCGTCCTGGCTTTCCGCATTAATAGCCACCTGAGAGACATCGGCCCTGACCTGGCATCTTGTCAGTACGGTTTTAGGGAGGCGCGGTCCACAGTGGATGCCATCCTGAGTGTGAAGGGGCACTCCCAGGAGGCAGTGGCTCAGGGGGATGTAGTGTTGGCGGTGTCGCTCGACATCGCCAATGCTTTTAACAGCTTGCCCTTTGAGGTCATCGGCGAGGCGCTGAGGTATCACGGTATACCTGGATACCTTCAGCGCATTATCCACAACTACCTGCGAGGTAGAAAGGTAGTGTATGTGGATCAGGGCGGCAGGCTGCAAAGTCGAATAGTGTCGTGCGGCGTTCCACAGGGGTCGGTTCTCGGGCCGCTCCTGTGGAATGTAGGCTATGACTGGGCGCTCAGAGGTGTGATGCTACGTGGTCTCCGCGTGATATGCTATGCGGATGACACGCTTGTGACCGCTCGCGCTGAAGGGTTCCCCGAGGCTGCCAGGCTGGCGACAGTTGGGGTATCCCACATGATCGGCCGAATCCAGCAGTTAGGGCTAAAGGTCGCCTTGGAAAAAACAGAGGCACTTCTTTTTCACGGCCCACGCAGGAAACCGCCTCCGGATGCTCATATCCGGATCAATGGAATTCGAATAGATATCAGCCCGTGTATGAAATACCTCGGGCTGTATCTGGACGGACGGTGGCTCTTCCACGAGCATTTTCGACGCCAATCACCAAAGCTGGTGAAAACAGCTCACGCGCTGGGGAACCTGCTACCAAACCTTGGTGGCCCTAGCTCCAGCGCGCGCCGGCTTTATACTGGCGTCGTACGCTCTATGGCGTTATACGGAGCACCGGTGTGGGTGGACGCCCTTAGTGCCAAGAACAAGATCCTTCTTAGAAGGCCCCAACGGGCCATGGCACTAAGGGTGATACACGGTTACCGCACCGTGTCTTTTGAGGCGGCCTGCGTCATAGCGGGAACTCCCCCCTGGGAGCTGGAGGCAGAGGTCCTGGCCTCTGTTTACGAACAGAGTGCAGAGGTCCGCAGCTTGGGCAGCAGAGCGATGCCCGAGCAGGTGTCCCGATGGCGGGAACGTGCCCAAAAGATGGCGCTGCGCCAATGGCGGCAACGCTTGGAGCATCCAACCGCCGGCCACTTGACCATCGGAGCGATTCGGCCCGTCCTGGAGCGATGGGTCGATCGCAAGGAGGGTGGGCTCTCCTTCCGCACCACGCAGGTCCTCACCGGACACGGTTGTTTCGGTGGCTACCTGCATAAAATCGGTCGGGAGCCTACGATGGAGTGCCACGAGTGCGGCGCTGGGGCCGACTCGGCTACCCACACGTTGGCATTCTGTACGGCGTTCGACAGCGAACGCCAGGCGCTGCTCGCTGTCATCGGACCCGACCTGACGTTAACGGCCGTGGCCAATGCCATGGTCACGAGCAGAAGGTCGTGGGACGCCTTCGCCTCCTTCTGCGAGGATGTCATCTCGCGGAAAGAGGAGGCGGAGAGGGCGAGGGAGGACGACCCGCTGTCAGTCGCTACACGGCGCAGACGAACGGGTCGCCGGAGGCGGCTACATGGGTTGTTGCACCCATCGTAGCCCAGCGCGGGGGTGGGGGTCACCATCTTCCCCACACTCCCCGCGCCATAGCCTCAAGGTGGAAGGCGCCCCTCTCACATCCGGGAGGTATGGCGTCTTCAGTTGGAGGGCCCTAGGGGGCAACCGCGCGGACTGTGAAAGACTCCTCACAGAGTACTCGGGGTTCCGCAAAAGCGGTAGACGGATGTCGAGCGGTTTAGTGGGTCGGTCACAGCCCATCAGGTGACCAACCCCACACACCTCCCGGGCTTGCAACAGCCCGGTCGAGACGGTCTGGATGCAGATTCCGCTCGTAAAAAAAAAAAAAAAAAAAAAGGTTAGGTTAGGTTAGGTTAGGTTAGGTTAGGTTAGGTTGGGGTGTGTGTTGGGTGACCTCCTCGTGGTACATCCTGGGCAACGGGCAGCCTCAACATCCTCCTCCTCGAGAGGAGTTTGCTGTGAGACTGGCCGGCTAACAACCCGACACAGGCGGGAGCCCCTTCTGGGCCCTGCACCTCCACGTGCGTGTCCGCTCTGGGCCGCACACTCGCCGCTCCTTCTGAGCGGCTTTGAGAGGAGTTTTGGCGGCGCCCCTTCTGGGCGTCGTTATACGGGGGGGAACAGGGTAGGTCGGCGCCCCTTCTGGGCGCCTTTTAAGCGTTTCTATACGCAT
The DNA here is from genome assembly GCA_947562085.1 of Eudonia lacustrata. Lineage (NCBI taxonomy): Eukaryota > Metazoa > Arthropoda > Insecta > Lepidoptera > Crambidae > Eudonia > Eudonia lacustrata. The sequence continues at coordinate 26,085,766 of OX387314.1, forward strand.
CATGTCGTGACGAGGGTTTATGCCAGCCCTTATCGTTGTTTTCTGCCGTGCCGCGGGTTCTGTCCCGTCCGCCACAACGACCCCAGTCCTGGCATAAGCTGGGTACGTGGTGGTCTGGGTTCAGTCCCGCAGCCCATCTGGGCGCCGACAAGGAAAAGTCGTTAAAACCCCACGGATACCTCCCGCCCTCCGTGGGTATATAGGGCACCTTTGGCGAGTAGGCGTCGCATAGGTGTTGTCACTGCCTACCAGGGATCGGCAGCCCTTAAATTGCCAGGGGGATGACAACCCCATAAAATTGTCTGGGAGACATCCCATAAAATGTCTATAATGAGCGCGTCTTCCAAAAGAATATTACCCCAGGAGGGTACCCGCCGGGAGGCGGGAGAATCCCTCCCTGAGACCGAGTCGACGGTTAAGGCCGGAGACAAGGTTTCAGGCTGCCCCACCGTTTCTGGGGGGGGCAAGAACACGCCTTTGTTATCGAAGGGAAAGAAGGTGGACGTAGAAGTGACGTTTAGTGAGGAACGTCTGGAAGGAAGAGATGAGGATGCTCATGAGATGGAGATTGGAGATGAGCCGGAGGGAGAGGGTGGTGAGCTCGGCTCGGAGTTTGCTGACCCTGACCCGGACGAGTGGATGTCCTGGGATGCGGTCACGGTGTCGACTATGAGGGAGGCGAAGGGTGCTTTGCTTGGGCTCGAGAGAGGGGAGCATGACCACATGCGTTACATGTGCCGTGCCCTGGACATGCCATTTGAAGAGTTGGCGTCCAGATTCAATGATAGTCTGAAGAGGTCAGATTCGGAGATGAAGCGCCTTCGGGATGTGGCGGACAAGCAAATGATGGAGATGCTGCACCCAGAGAAGGAGAATTTGACGCAAGACCGGATGATCAGGATCGCGGAAAAATTGTTCCTGTCATTGAGGCGACACATCGCCAAATTGCCTGATGAGCTCTCGAGCGCCAAAGGAACCATATCCGCTGTGGTGGAGTATCTTGAGGATATGATGTCGGTCATTGATTACAGGGGCATCAATGCGTGGCATGGGATGCTCATGGCGCACGAGACCGCGAAGGAAGAAGTGAAACTCCTTACTGAGGCCAACGAGATCCTCAACGGTCGGGTCTCGGAGCTTAAGGATAGGCTAAGGCTCCTTAAGAGGGAAGCATCAGAGGCAAAGGAGGCTGCGATGAGGGAGAGGCGCCTTGAAGAGGCGAGGGTCGCTCCTCCTCCTCCCCCTGTCGCTGACACGAACGAGATGGTCATGCATGCGCTGACGGCCATGCAGAGGACACTTGATGCCTCCATCGGAGGGATCAATGAGCGACTGAATGGCCTGGAGGCTGGGCTCTCGATGCCCGAGCGCGTAAAGTATAGCTCGGTGACTGCGCGCAGGGGTGCGGAGGTGTTTCCCGCCCTTCCCGCTAACGCTGGGCCCCTGAGAGGGACGACGCGACCGGGATCCCAGCTTAAGCCGGCTTTGATGACCCCCGCTGAGGAGCGTACTGCCGAGGTCCGCAGCCGGCGGAGGAGGAAGGGAAGGGCTAAAGGCCCTACACAGACGGGGGCACCAATGGTACCCACCGCGAGACCGACGGCACCTGGTGTGCAGAAGGAGAGGGTCACCCTGAGGCAGCCTAGGTCGACGGCGGTAATCCTCCAGCTTAGGCCGGAGGCTGTTGCCTCAGGAGTGTCCTACGCGGACACCATCACAAGAGCCAGAGATGCCATCCGCTTGGAGGAGCTCGGTATCCCTGGCGTAAAGATCAAGACGGCCCAATCGGGGGCTAAACTGATAGAGGTGCCAGGAGCGGACAGTGGAGAGGCCGCCGACAAGCTGGCGATAAGGCTTGAGGAGGTTGTGTCAGACGTGGCGGTGGTCGTTCGTCCGGAGAAGCGGGCGGATATCCGCCTCTTCGACTTCGACGGCTACGTCACGTCGGAGATGGTGGTCGCCGCTGTTTCGGCGCAGGGAGGGTGCCCCGTGGGCAAAATCAGGGTTGGAAGCTTCCGGCCGGGCCCCGATGGAACTGCATCGGTGAGGGTGCAGTGTCCTGTGCGGGAGGCGAGGAGGCTCGCGAATATGGAGAGACTCCGGATCGGCTGGAGCCTGGCCAAGACGGAGGCCATTGGGCCCAGGCCTATGCGCTGCTTCAGGTGCATGGGACTGGGCCATACGCGACCCATGTGTCCCTCATCTGCGGACAGGACGGGGTGCTGCTTTCGGTGTGGCGCATCTGGGCACCAAGTTGGTGCCTGCACGAAGCCGCCGCACTGTTTGGTGTGCGCCGAAGCTGCGTTGCCCCATGGGCATGTGATGGGTAGCAGGGAGTGCCGTCCCCCTGTCACAAGAATGAGGGATCCGGAGAGGCAGGAGAGGAGACCTGCCACAGCGGAGCCGGTTGCGATGGAGACGGCCGTGGAGCAGCCACCGAGGGTGCCAACGGTCCTGCTCGAGAGACTTCCCCCACTATTACCCCCTGCCCTTGATGCCCCCCCAAGCGCCTCTTCCTCCGGAAAGGGTGCCGGGAGGGTCCCGGGCGTGGGGACGACGGAGGTGGTGAGGGAGCGAGAGAGGTTAAGAGAGGACAGGGAGGAGGGGGAGTCTGAGCACGATGACAACATTGGGCGCGGTGCTTCCCCTCTGCCCAAAAGGAGTAGGCGGTCTGCCAGGTTGTCCGGGCAGCCGCCTGAAAGAGAAGGGGAGGACCGCTAGTGCCGGGTCTTGTCCTGGCCCTGCTGTTCGCAGTCCCTCGAGGTCGTTGCTGGGGGGGGGGGAAAGGTTGGAAGCGCCTCTTTTGCCACGTGCCAGGTCCCTGGTAGTGGCGGATAGGGCGCTTTGTTGCGGTGCACTCTGTGCCCAAAGTTGTGTTTTAGACTCAGATGCTGTGCGATGTCAGCACGCGCCCGTATACTGGCGCGCGGCCGTCATAGTGCATGTCTCCCGTGCAAACGCGGGAGGAAGTGCGCGAAGATGGCCGTAGGTTGGTAGACGGGCGCAGGGCGGCGGCCGCGGTTTTAATCCCAACTGGATGTGTACCGTGGTTGTCGCCCTATTTAGTGTTCGGATTGAGTGACCCCCAGGGGTTTAGTGGGTATCCCCCTCCGTCTCGCCCTCCCAGCCGGGACTTCTTCCTGGCAGCTGACTTGGGGCTTCTCTCCTTGTCAGTGGGTGTGGAAAGGCGGACGGGCGAGTCCCACATAATCGGGCCCTCTTCAAGGGCCTGGTAGTCGTAAGGACTTCCCCTGGGTAAAAAAAAAAAAAAAAAAAAAAAAAAGGTTAGGTTAGGTTAGGTTAGGTTAGGTTAGGTTAGGTTAGGTTAGGTTAGGTTAGGTTAGGTTGGGTTGCGAGTCAGATGACCTCCACGTGGTGCATCCTGGGCAACGAGTGGTTCCAACATTCTCCGTTCGGAGAAAGTTGGGCCCAATCGGCTAACATCTGGCAAGGCGGGAGCCCCTTCTGGGCCCTGCAACTCCTGTGCGTGCCTACTTTGGGCCGCACAACTCGCTGCTCCTTCTGAGCAGCTTTGAGGAGGAGTACCACAAAGACGGCCGCCCCTTAAGGGTTCTTAGGTCGCAACGGGGGGAAAGGGGAACACCGCGAAAGCGGTGCAACGGGGGCCTACGCCAGCTTCCGATCATCGTAAACCACTGCGGTCTCTGCAACGACCCCCACTCGCGGCGTTGTGGGGTACGCGGGTTCCGTGGTGGAGCGAGGGCTTGCCTTAACCGGCCGGCCGCGTGAAGGACACACTATAAAACCCGAGAGAAACCTCGTTAAAACCTGCCAATACTTCCCGACCTTGGCAGTCGTTAGGGTTCCCTGCGTATGAGGCCACTGCGCAGGGTGAATTTTATTTGCTCTCTACTCGTGGGATCAATGTCACAGTTGCTAAATAAAATTTTAAAAGACGTTTCGGAGAAGTCGGCGGAGCCTGATTTCAGGTCCGTCGTGGGTGGTGGGGCTAAGGACAGCCGGAAAGAGTCCGTGGTGGATGGTGCTAAAAACACTAGGCCCAGTAGATCGGGCAAGGATGTTGTCGGTTTGGGAGACAAGGAAGGGAGGCCCGTTAGGGGCAAGGTGCTAAGTGTGTCGCTGTCGCGATTGGATGAGGCTGGCGTTCGTACGCGCAGCCGCAGCCAACGCGGGGCCAAGGCGGCTCCTAAAGAGACGGTGGAGACAATTTATTTGTCGGCCGAAGATGAGGACGCCATGTCTGATTCTTCGGTAGTTACGGTGACGACCGAGAGCGGTCGCAAGAGAACCCGAGCGGATTTGTCCTCTTCTGAGTCGGACCATGACTCAATCCGATCGGCTTCGAAAGTTTCGGCGTCTAAGACGTCGACGGCTCGCCGCGGGCGTGGTAGACCGCCCACAACTGGCGAATACGTGGGCCTCGCAGCAGCAAAAGAACGGCTGGCTGAGGCGGAACGCAAGGCGATGGAGCTCCAGGCCGAACAGGAGCTGGCCGAGTTTAACCGCACTCAGTGCGGTGAAAGGGCCAAGAGGGTAGAAGAAGTCGGGGTCAATAATGACCAAGCGACAACTGCGGAGGCCGTAGCGAAGCAGGCGGCTGCTGATATTCAGCTGTTGGAGAAGGTGGCTTCGACCTCCAAGCATTTAAAGGGTACCTATATCAAGGCCCTGAATGATGTGGCAGCCTCCTACAAGGCTAACGTCAGCCGGTTGCGTGTGCACACGGTGTCTGACGAGACGGAGGCGTTGCGGGCGGAGAATCGTCGTCTGAGCTTCGAGGTTGAATGCCTCAAGGAGCAAATGGCCACGCTCCATGCTACGGTCGAGTACCTGCATGCGCAGCGATACGCGCCCGTCGTCACGCCCTACTCGGAGATGGACAAGGAGGAAATGGCTCCACCGGCTCCCATTGTGTCAGAGCCCCATGATCTCCCTAAGGCCCTACGCAAGGACCCGACGGTAGCCAAACCCAAGCCTAAAAAGGCTAGGGCTGAACAGCCGCCCCCTCCTCCACCAGAGATCGACCAATCGATCATGGCCGAAGTGATGCGCCAAGTCGGGTTCCTTTTGACAACTCGGCTAAAGTCCATCGAGGCGAGGCTCCCCCCAGAGCCAAGGATGCGTCCGCCGCTTGCGGCCGACGCTAAAAACAAGGCGAAGTCGTCGTTTGCGTCGGTTGCCAAATCCGCACCCGTCGCAGCGCTCCCAGCCAAGAATGGCAAGGCGAAGCCCCCTGCCGCTAATGCGGTGAAAGAGGGCTCACAGTCTAAAAAAGGCAAAAAGGTGGCCAAAGCTACCCCCACTTCTGCCCCTCGTACAACCGGTGCCTCCAAAGCGCCGGCTCCCTCCACCTCACGAACACCTGAGGAGGGGGAGTGGACTGTTGAGTTGGGCGGCCGAAAGGCACGTCGGAAGAAGAAGGCGGCTTCCAAACTGCAGGCCAATCCTAAGGGTAAGGCCGGCAAAAAGAAGCCCAACCTGCAGGAGCCTCGCACAGCGGCGGTTGTGGTTACCCTGCAGCCAGAAGCCAAGGAGAAAGGCATCACGTATGCGAACATCTTCCGGAAGGCCCGCGAGAGTGTCGACCCCACTGCGTTGGGGATTGAACATGTTCGGTTTCGGGAGGCGCTAACGGGTGCTCGTATCCTCAGTTTGCCGAGCGCCGTGACTGCAGAGCAGGCTGACGCCTTAGCTGAACGGCTAAGGGACGCTCTTGGCAATGTCGTCAAAGTTACTCGGCCAACAAAGCGCGTCGATCTGCGCGTTATTGGCCTCGGCGACGGGATCGAGCCCTCGGCTATTCAGGCTGAGGTCGCGAAAGCGGGCAAGTGCCCTATTGACTCTGTCCGAGTCGGGGAGATCAGGGACGGTCCTGGTCGCATGGGCACGTTATACGTGCAATGCCCAGTAGCCGCTGCCAAAGTCCTGCTAGCGGCAGGTAGAGTAGGGGTGGGTTTCAGCTCTGCGCGAGTGGAGGCCCTGGAGAAGCGGCCACTTCGGTGCTACCGCTGTTTAGAGAAGGGGCACACCAAGTTAAGGTGCACGGCCCAGATTGACCGCAGCGGATTGTGCTACCGCTGCGGTAAGGCTGGCCATACTGCAGCATCTTGCTCGGCCAAACCGAATTGCCCCATCTGCGCAGAGGCCAAACGGCCTGCAGAACACATTGCGGGAAGCAAAAACTGCTCTCCCCCAAGGAGGAGGAAAACGGCGGCCGATAAGGCCTCCCCCCCTACGAGTGCCCAGCAAGCACCACGCGATGTCGAGATGGGGACCAATAATGTGTAGCACAACCACATTGCATGTACTCCAGGCGAATTTAAACCACGCCGCCGGCGCACAAGATCTTTTCTTGCAGTCGATGGCGGAGTGGTCTATTGACATAGCTGTGGCCTGTGAGCCCTACTACATCCCGACGCGTAACAACTGGGCGGCGGATGTAGACGGTGACGTCGCTATCGTGGGGGGTTCAGCGACTACGTCCCATTTCTCTCTTCACGAGAAGGGATCGGGGTTCGTGGCGGTCAAATGGGGAGGGGTAATTCTGTTCGGAGTGTACTTCTCCCCCAACAGGCCGTACATTGAATTCGAGGCCTTTGTCACAGGCCTCGGAGCAGCCGTAAGGAGGGCAGCACCTTCCCCGGTCGTCTTTCTTGGCGATTACAACGCCAAGTCAACGGCGTGGGGTTGTCCTGTCTCCAACCAGAGAGGTGATTTGGTGGAGGAATGGGCCATAACATCTGGCCTTTGCCTCCTTAACAGGGGCAATGCAAACACATGTGTCCGCCTTAATGGCGGATCCATTGTGGATCTTTCTTTTGCTTCCCCCACCATCGCCTCGAGGGTGTCTGGATGGGTTGTCCTGGAGGGGGTAGAGACTCTATCTGATCATTTGTATATCAGATTTGACATCTCCCCCTCTCAGACGTTTAGCAGAAGCGACCAACGCAGCCGTAGCTCACCGTATCCGCGGTGGGCCATCGGCAAAATGGACCGCGAACTCTTGATCGAGGCGGCATTAGTCCAGGCCTGGTTCTCCCCAGCTGCGACACAACCGGTTCATCCGGATGACGAAGCGGAATGGTTTGCGGGTGCCATGACGGAGATATGTGATGCTGCCATGCCCCGGGTTCGCCGTAGACCCTCCAAAAAGGAGGTTTATTGGTGGAACCGTGAGATTGCCAGCCTGAGGGAAGGCTGCATTATCGCGCGTCGCGCATATACCAGCCAGCGCAGACGACGCATACGCGATGAAGCAGCCGAGGGTGTGTTGCATGAGGCCCTCAAGGAGGCCAAAAAGGCTCTCCAAGCGGCTATATGCCAGGCCAAAGACACGGCCCGGGAAGAAATGCTCGAGACGCTCAACTTAGATCCATGGGGGAGACCGTATCGTTCCGTTCGCGGTAAACTCCGCAACGTAGGACCCCCCCTGACTGAGTCCCTCGAGCCTCCTCTATTGGAGTCTATCATCTGCTCCCTCTTCCCGGAGAGAGCCGTGTTTGAGCCCCCGCGAATGGCCCCCGCCTCGGAACGAACCCCACGCCGATGCCCAGATTCCGCCAGTTACATCTGGTGAGTTGGGCGCGGCCTTTCTAAGGCTTCGGGCTAAGAAGACGGCTCCAGGTCCGGACGGCATCCCCGGGCGTGCTTGGGTGATGGCCGAAGAAGTCCTGGAAGAGCGCTTCCGGGTGCTTCTAGACGCCTGTCTGTCTTCAGGGCTATTCCCTGCTAGGTGGAAAACCGGAAGGCTCGTACTTCTGAGAAAGGAGGGGCGACCGTTGGATTCGCCTTCGGCATACCGGCCAATCGTCCTATTGGATGAAGCCGGTAAGCTTTTCGAACGCGTGCTGGCTCGCCGAATCAACGACCACCTTGGTTCGGTAGGCCCGGACTTGGCTTCATGCCAGTACGGGTTCAGAGAGGGTCGTTCCACGATTGACGCAATCTTGGACGTCAAAGCGCACTCGCAGGAGGCCGTTGCGCAAGGTAAAGTTGTGCTGGCGGTATCACTCGATATCGCCAACGCCTTCAATAGCCTGCCGTTCGAGTGCATAGGGGAGGCGCTCCGCTACCACGGGGTGCCCCACTACCTAATGCATATCCTCCATAACTACCTAAGGGGGCGAACGGTAACATACCAGGGCAGAGATGGGCAATTGCGCAGTCGAGCAGTGTCGTGCGGGGTCCCACAGGGGTCGGTTCTTGGGCCGCTCCTGTGGAACGTCGGTTACGACTGGGCGTTGAGAGGCGCCCTGCTGCGGGGACTAAGAGTGGTGTGTTATGCTGACGACACACTCGTGACGGCTCGAGCAGACACCTTCCCAGACGCGACCGTGCTGGCCTCAGCTGGGGTCACGCATCTGGTTCGCAGAATCCAAACGTTGGGACTTCGAGTCGCTTTGGAAAAGACGGAGGCCCTTTTCTTTTACGGGGCTCGCAGGCGCCCTCCTCCGGAGGCGCACTTGCGTATAGATGGTGTCCGGGTTGCAATCAACCCATGCATGCGATACCTAGGCTTGACTTTGGACAGCAAGTGGAGTTTCTCCGAACACTTCAGTCGACAGTCGCCGAAACTGGTTAGAGCTGCAGGGGCGTTGGGCAGTCTTCTGCCGAATCTTGGCGGGCCGAGCGGCAGTGCACGACGGTTGTACACCGGAGTGATACGCTCGATGGCTCTGTATGGGGCACCGGTGTGGGTAGACGCCCTGAATGCCAAAAACAAGGCCCTGCTACGAAGACCTCAGCGGGTCATGGCTATCAGGGCCATTCGTGGCTACCGCACCGTGTCATACGAGGCGGCGTGTGTCCTTGCGGGCACCCCTCCATGGGACCTGGAGGCGAGCGTACTTGCTGCGGTGTACGAGCAAAGGGCTGAACTGCGTAGTCTCGGCGAACGAGTCATACCCGAGCAGGCAGCTAGGTGGCGTGAAGACGCTCAAGAAGTATTGATGGAGCGATGGCGTGCACGCTTGGAGAACCCAAGCGCCGGCCACTGGACCATCGGAGCGATCCGGCCCGTCCTGGAGCGATGGGTCGGTCGCAAGGAGGGGACCCTCACGTTCCGTATCTCTCAGGTAATGACAGGGCACGGCTGTTTTGGCAGCTACCTGTCGAGGATCGGACGGGAGGAGTCCGAGGCATGTCACCAGTGCGGGGCCGCATCAGACACGGCCCTACACACTTTGGAGGTTTGCCCGGCGTTCAGCAGCGAACGTCAAGAGCTGCTCGCTGTCAACGGACCCGACCTGACGCTGGCGACAGTGGCCAACGCCATTCTCACCAGCAGAAGGTCGTGGGACGCCTTCGCCTCCTTCTGCGAGAACGTCATCTCGCGGAAAGAGGAGGCGGAGAGGGCGAGGGAGGACGACCCGCTTTCAGGCGCGTCAAGGCGCAGGCGAACGGGTCGACGGAGGCGGCTGCATGGGTTGTTGCACCCATCGTAGCCCAACGCGGGGGTGGGGGTCACCATCTTCCCCACACTCCCCGCGACTTAGCCTCCAGGAGAGAAGGCGCCCCTCTCACATCCGGGAGGTATGGCGTCTTCAGTGGCCGACGGGCCAAATTGGTGGGCCCTAGGGGGCGACCGCGCGGACTGCGAATGACTCCATCGAGTGCTCGGGGTTCCGCAAAAGCGGTAGACGGATGTCGAGCGGTTTAGTGGGTCGGTCATAGCCCATCTGATGACCAACCCCACACACCTCCCGGGCCTGCAACAGCCCGGTCGAGACGGTTTGGATGCAAATTCCGCTCGTAAAAAAAAAAAAAAAAAAAAAAAAAAAAAAAAAAAAAAAAAAAAAAGGTTAGGTTAGGTTAGGTTAGGTTAGGTTAGGTTAAAGAGCTCATTAGCCGAGCACCTGCGACGACGCATCGTGCTATATAGTAGTGATAGAGAATTCCTAGGTTCAATCCTTCGGAAATAAATTTATAATAGGTTGGGGTGTGTGTTGGGTGACCTCCTCGCGGTACACCCTGGGCAACGGGCAGCCTCAACATCCTCCTCCTCGGGAGGAGCTTGCTGTGAGACTGGCCGGCTAACAACCCGACACAGGCGGGAGCCCCTTCTGGGTCCCGCAACTCCCATAAGCTTAGCCCCTTCTGGTGCGGCACCAATAGGCTTCCCCTTCTGGGCGGCAGGGAGTTTTGACGTCGTCCCTTCTGGGCGTCGTTACATGGGGGATTAGGGTAGGTCGGCGCCCCTTCTGGGTGCTGCTTAAGCGCTTCTGTGCGCATGACTTGGGCTTCACGCCAACCCTTGTCCCGCTGCTCTCGCAGCTTCGCGGGTTCTGTCCCGTTCGTAACAACGACCCCTTGCCCGGCGTACTTGGGTATGTCGCGTTCGGGTCAGACTCGTAGCCCACTCGGGTGACGACAAGGAAAAGTCGTAAAAACCCCGCGGACACCTCCCGCCCTCCGTGGCGTATATAGGGCGTGCTTGGCGTGGGGGCTTCGACCCGGCACGACCAACGACAGCTCCAGCAAAGGAAAATGCTCTAGAACCCGGGAGCCCACCCGTAATACCGCTCAGCACAGAGGTAAAAAGCCGTCAGCAGAGACGTTAAAAGCCGGGGAGGGAGAGCCCGTAAACTCACAATTTCTATGTAAAATGTCCGACAATGCTTTGAGTATGTCATGCGATCTGGCTGACACCCAGCGCGAAGCGGTACCCGGGCCGCTTCGTGTGAAGAATGTAACCGAAGGACCCTCTGGGGTGGTCGACCAGGCCCCAGAGTGCGTCAATGCCCCTGGAAGAAAGGATGTGGAGTCCGAGAAGGACGGTGTTGCCGTCGTGTCCGCGAAGGACGGTGTGGATGTCGGGTCCAATTTGGACATGGTGAATGTCATGGCCGAGAGGGACGTAGAAAACAGTGGTGGGCCTGATTCAGGCGTTTCAACATCAGGTAGGCCTCGAGAGCTCGTTGTCGAGCTGTCGGACGCAGACAGAGAGGTCTGCGAGGCTGCTGTGGCTGTGGTCGCGAAATCGAGTGCGCCCAGCAAAAGAGGGGGGCCCACCAAAAAAATTGGCAAAAGGGTGCTGAGAAGGCGAATCGTTGAGTTCGAGTTAGACGGCTCGGGCACAGCGGCTAACCCGCTTATGGAGGAGGACAACCATCCCATTCCGCTGGAACTGTTGTCGGGGTATGACCCCTTTATAGATGAAGAGATCGGCTCGGACTGGGACGACGCTATGTCGGACTATTTTGACGACGTGGAGGAGTATTCCCCCACCCCTTCCGTTCGTGCTCCGTCTAACGCTGCGGCTGGTCGGCGAAAGCGCCCGGCCACGAGTTTGTTTGGCTCAGACGATGAGTCAGTGTCGGAGAGTCTGGCTTCGACATCTACGTCGAAAATTTCCTCTGCCCACCGAGGCCGAGGTAAAAGAGTCCCGCCGAGACGTGAAGTGGGTCCGCCCGTGGTGGAGAAGCCGCAACCACCACCTTTACATCCGGGCTATAATGATGAGGCAGGCCTGGCGAGGGCTATGGAGCAGCTGAGGCAGCTCGAGGAGGCGGACCGCCTGAAGGCGGAGGCGACTAAAGCAGCCAAGGCTAAACAGTCTAAGGAGCGGCAGCTGCTGAAAAAACAGGCTGAAGACACGGCAATGCGCGCCGCCACAAACGAGTTTGCAGGTAGTGAAATCCGCCCTCCCCCGGTCACCGAGGAGGAGAGAATGCAGCGACTCAACGCTCACATTGAGATGGCCCTCACCACCAGGGTGCCTTTGAAGGCTACTCCAGAGTGCCCCTCGATGCCGAGGATGACTGAGCTTGGCCACCTGTGCATCGATGCTATCAAGGGGGTCAGCCAAAAGTCGAAGAATTTGCAGGGAGGCTTTCAGAAGCGATTAAACCTGGCGGCTGAATCCCTCTCTCGGATTCTAGAGAACGTAGCGTCACGTACATTGACAGAGGAAACCAGGAGGATCTCCGAGGAGAACAAAACCTTGCGTAAGGAAATGGAGAGGATGAAATCGGAAATGGAGACTCTCCGTAAGACTGTTGAGGAGTCTCTGAACAAGGACAGTAATCCTCCTCCCACACGGCTGAGTCAAGAGCCCGAAACCATCCGGGCTCTAACAGAACAGATAACGCGGTCGGTAATGGTTTCACTGGGCGGGATGATTAACACCCGCCTAGAATCCGTTGAAAAGCGCCTCCCGGTGCTTCCACGGACTCGCCCGCCGCTTGCGGCAGACAGGAGAGCAGAGGCGTTCCCAGCCCTGACTCTTTCACAGACGAGAGCTAGTGCACGCTCATACGCGGAGACTGCTTTAGACAGTTCTGCAATGCCGCAGCCCGGTACGAATCAGCCCCCTGCGCTGCCCAACTTGGCTCCTTCGGCATGGCAAAAGGCGACCCGAAAAAGAAAAGGCAAAAAGAAGATAGGCCCAGCTGCAGAAGCGACTGGACCTCAGCCTGCAGTGCCTGCCACAACTCAGGCAGCTCGCAAGCCTCAGCCGGCTAAAGTGTTGGCCACAACGGCCCCCAAAAAAAGGGCACGACTGACGCCCCCAAAAACCACAGCGGTAGTCCTTACGCTGCGGCCGGAGGTAGCTGCATCCGGCGTGAAGTATGAGGATGCAATCTTGCGGGCTAAGGGTGCTATCAAGCTCTCCGAGCTAGGAATTGAGGGCCTTAAAATAAAGACGGCAGCCACTGGGGCGCGTATCTTTGAAATCCCCGGGGCAGACAGCGGGCCAAAAGCCGATGCGTTGGCAGGAAAGCTGGCTGAGGTTCTAGCCGAAATGGCGGTAGTGTCCAGGCCTACGAAGAAGGTTGAGCTTCGAATTTCGGGCCTGGACGGCTGTACCAGCGCTGAGACGATTTCTCTAGCGTTGGCTGAGAAGGGAGGATGTCTTGCGCAAGATGTAAAGATTGGCGCAATCAGGAAACACGCAGACGGAGCTGCCTCGGCGCTGGTGCGGTGCCCTATATTGGCCGCCAAAGAGTTGGGCAAACTTAAGAGGGTCGTTGTCGGGTGGAGTATCGCCCAGGTCGAGATCTTCAAACCCCGCCCCATGCGTTGTTTTAGATGCATGGGGACAGGGCACGCCCGGGGGAGATGCCCCTCAGTGATCGACCGCAGCGAACTTTGTTTCCGCTGCGGCCGACTGGGCCATAAACATGCGGAGTGCACCGCCATGCCTAAGTGTGCGATTTGCACAGATTTAAAGCTCCCATCTGACCATCTGATGGGAGGCAGGAACTGCGGCCCTCCTACAACCAGAGGGATACCCATCGACGGGCCAAAAGCCGCAGTGAGGGAGTCGGAGCCCGAGGCACCGCTATCTGAGGATGAGGAGGTGGTGGTGACTGACGACGAAATGTCGTCTTGACAATTACAGTCACCCCGCCTAGAAGGGGAAAGGAGCACTGTTCTCCTAAGCGGCGCCTGTCGTGCGGAGGAAACTCCCGACCTGCTGCGGCGCAGTCGATGGGTGGCGCACCACCCTCAGGGAGGCCAGGCCGGAGGTGGTGGGGACCACACCGGCTTTGCACGGCCGAACTTGTCTTTAGGGAGTGTCTCCGATACTCCCATCTTGAGAGGGCAGCCTCAGGCTGACCGTGTGACTGGGGCAGAAGAGTGTAGCGTTCCTTTCCCGGTCGCCAAGCGGTGAGACTGGTTCCGTTGGGGTTTTTAGTGGGTAAACCGCCCTCATACCATCTCGAGGGGCGGGAGTCCCACATATCCTGCTGGGCCGTCCCTAAGGCCTGGCAGTTGAATGCGTAACGCATTTTCCCCAACGATAAAAAAAAAAAAAAAAAAAAAAGGTTAGGTTAGGTTAGGTTAGGTTAGGTTAGGTTAGGTTAGGTTAGGTTAGGTTAGGTTAGGTTGCCGACAATAAAAGGCTGAACCAGAAGGTGGAACTGATGGAGAAGGAGCTGAGTGCACTCAGAAGGGCATACGAAGAGGGGAACAGAAGGGATCCCCCTCCACCCCCCCAGCCGAAGCCCAAGCCGCAATCCCAGCCGAAGCCCAAGCCGCAGCCCCAGCCGCCTCGTAGGGCGTCACCGTCGAGGGACCTAGAATCAATGGAGCAAAGATTGGTTCGGACCCTCGGCAACATGATTAATGCCCGTCTGGAGGGCATAGAGGAACGCTTGCTCCCCGCCAGAAGTCTTCGTCCCCCACTGGCGGCGGACTTGAAAAAGCAGAAGGCGGCCAAAGCCACGTACGCAGGAGCTGCAGCTGGTCCGCCAGTGTCTGCTACTCCGCATGCCCCGGCTACCCAACAACGACGAGCGACAAATCCCATCTCTGAGCCCCTGCCCAGCACTGGCCAGGCCCCAGCTACAGAGTGGAAAGAGGTGAAGCGAAAGCGCAGGAAGAGGCGGAAAGCTCCCCAGCCGGCCACAACAGCTGCGCCAGCTCCAAGGGCCGTGCCAAAGAAGAGGAAGCTGCAGGCGCCTAAATCCGCTGCTGTAGTGGTCACCCTCTCGGATGAGGCTATCCAAAATGGGATGACCTACGAAGAGGTCATCGGGAAAGCCAAAGCCAGCATAAATATCGCTGAGCTGGGCATTGAGGGTTTGCGCATCAGGGCGTCTGCCACTGGGGCCAGGATCATGGAGATCCCCGGCGCTTCCAGTGGCCCTAAAGCGGATGCGCTCTCCGTGAAGTTGAGAGAGGTCCTCTCCGCGTCCGCAAAAGTGGTTAGGCCCACTCGCCGCACGGACCTCAAAATCACCGGCCTGGACGAAACCGTAAAGGTCGAGCACGTCGTAGCCGCTGTTGCGGCTAAAGGTTGTTGTCCCCCGGATGAGGTTAAGTCCGGGAAAATCAGTTACGGACCAAGCAGGATTGGCTCTATCTTGGTCCGATGCCCGATGCAGGCGGCCAAGGTCGTGGTGGACGAAGACGAAGGCAGGCTGTTTGTTGGCTGGAACGTGGCCCGGGTTATCTCGTTGGAGCCGCTGCCGATGAGATGCTACAAATGCATGGCATTTGGGCACACTCGGCAGCGTTGCCCCTCAGAGGTGGACTACTCTGACACCTGCTACCGGTGTGGTCAGACTGGCCATAAGGGGGTGACCTGTACGGCCGAGAGGTTGAAGTGCGTCGTTTGCACTGCAGCGAAGAGGCCAGCTATGCATCTGATGGGGGGTCGGAGTTGTTCCCCCCCCACTATAAAGGCTAAAGCGACCCCCTGGACAAGGGACGCTTCGCAGAGGGCTGCTCAACTGAGCCAGGAGGTGGAGATGTCGGACCCTCAATGATAAGGACACCGACTCTCAACCTATTACAGGGTAACCTAAACCACTCCGCAGCAGCACAAGACCTTCTTGTGCAGCATATTGCGGAGTGGGAGGTCCACGCGGCTGTAATTGCGGAGCCTTATTGCGTCCCCCCCCAGCAAAACTGGGCTGGCGATGCGTCCGACTCCGTAGCCATAGTTACCCCAACAGGCACCCACTCCCCTCCTCTCTCCGTTAAGGAGAAAAGACCGGGCTATGTGGCGTGCGCCTGGGGTGACCTAGTGCTCCTGGGGGTTTATTTTTCCCCTAATAGGAGCATCACGGAGTTCCAAGACTTCCTCCGGGAGGTCTGCGCGTCCGTGAGACGTCTTGCGCCGGCGCAAATTATCGTGGCGGGGGATTTCAACTCTAAGTCTACAGCTTGGGGTTGCCCCCGCACCGATGACAGGGGTCAGGCTGTGGAGCAGTGGGCTGCTGAGGCCGGACTGGTGGTGATCAATCAGGGAACTGCCAATACCTGCGTGCGTAGAACGGGGGGGTCCATAGTGGACTTAACGTTCGCTACCCCCGTCCTAGCGGCGCGCATCCGAGATTGGCAGGTTCTGCAAGACGTTGAGACCTTGAGCGATCACGTCTATATTTCGTTCAAGGTCTCGCCTCCCAGAGGAACGGGCCGACCAGGGCCTGGTGGGCCTCGTGGCCAGTCCAAATTTCCGCGTTGGGCCATGACGCGACTCAACATGGACATGGCTTTGGAAGCCGCCAGTGTGCAGGAATGGGTCACTGCTCCTGGTGACCAAGACGTCAATACCATGGCCCTACAATTTCAGAGGACCATGACGACAGTGTGCGATGCTTCCATGCGCAGAGCTGAGCACACTTGGAGGCGAAACCGGGTATACTGGTGGTCGGAGGAGATCGCGAACCTCCGTACCGTTACCAACCAGGCCCGAAGAGCATACGTCCGTTGCCGTAGGCGCCGACACACGCTTGCAGAGGAGAGCACTCTCTACAGGTCGCTCAGGGAGGCCCGCAAGGCGTTTAGGAGGGCAATCTACGTCGCAAAGGAAAAGGCTAGGGAAGAATTCATAGCCGACCTGGACAGGGATCCATGGGGGAGGCCCTATTTAATGGTGCGCAGTAAGATGAGGCATCAGGCTCCCCCCACGGATAAGATGGCACCTGACTTGCTGAGACGAGTGGTGGAGGGGTTGTTCCCTGCCCAGGAACCCTTTTTCCCGCCCTCTATGATTCCTCCGACCGTGGACCCTGTGGTCATGTCAGAGGAAGTACTGGAGGTCTCCGAGGAGGAGATGGAGACGGCTCTGGACTGCCTCCGTGGAAAGAAGAAGGCGCCAGGACCGGACGGGGTCCCTGGACGAGTCCTCCATGCTGCGGCGGGTTACCTGGGAGAGAGGCTCAGGCACATTTTTACTGCGTGCCTGAGGAATGGGGAGTTCCCCAAGGTTTGGCGTGATGGGCGCTTGTGTCTCCTTCGGAAGGAGGGCCGCCCCCCCGACCAGCCGTCGGCATACCGCCCAATCGTGCTGCTGAACGAGGCGGCTAAGCTCCTAGAAAGGGTAATTGCAGCGCGCATTACCCAGCATTTAGAGGGAGTGGGGCCAAACTTCTCGTCTCGGCAGTACGGTTTCCGAAGGGGGCGCTCCACACTGGACGCCATATCGGAGCTGAGGAGGCGGTCAGACGATGCGACCGGGCGGGGGGAGGTAATGGTAGCCGTTTCGCTAGATATTGCGAATGCGTTCGGCACCCTCCCCCATGCTGTTATTGAGGAGGCTCTCAGAGCCCATCGTGTGCCCCCCTATTTAAGGGCTATCATTGGGGATTACCTGCGCGACCGGGACGTGCTTTACGTGGACGCCGAGGGCCAGATGCGGGCCCATCAAATGGAGGCCGGGGTTCCACAGGGCTCAGTTTTGGGACCCCTACTGTGGAACCTCGGGTTCGATTGGGTCCTCCGCGGAACCATATTGCCCCGAACCGAGGTGCTTTGTTACGCGGACGACACCTTGGTGATGGGATGGGGTCCGGAGTTCAAGGACGCGGCCAGGAACGTGTCGGTGCAGGCTTCGCTGGTAGTGGACCGCATTAAGCTTTTGGGTCTAAGGGTGGCCCTGGACAAGACCAGGGCCATTGCCTTTTATGGCCGTAGAAGGCGCCCTCCGAGAGGGGCGTATGTTCTTGTGGGCGGGAACAGGATTCGCGTTGGGGGTACTCTGAAGTACCTTGGCCTCACCCTTGACCCGAAGTGGAAGTTCGAAGAGCACTTCAGACAGCTCTCCCCACGATTGGTCGCGGCTGCATCGGCTTTGGCTCAACTTCTCCCGAATCTGGGAGGTCCCAGCGCGTCATGCCGTAAGCTCTATGCCCGTGTCGTTGCCAGCATGGCACTGTACGGCGCGCCCATCTGGGCCGGGGCTCTTACCGCCACAAATCGATCCCTGCTGCGCCAAGCGCAAAGGGTCATGGCGATAAGAGCCATCAGAGGATACAGAACTGTGTCGTGGGCAGCAGCTTGCTCGCTCGCTGGAGCCGCTCCATGGGAGCTTGAGGCGGAACTCCTGGCGATGTCATACCGCCTGAGGTGTGAGGCTAGGGAGCGGGGGCAGGCCCCAGCTCCAGAAGAGTCAGGTGGGGCATTGAGGGAAGCCCGTGAATCCCTAATGCGGCAGTGGGCGTCGAGCCTGGAGTCTACGGCCTACGGGGCTAGGACCATTGACGCAATAAGGCCGGTGCTGCGGCAATGGTGCGGGCGAAAACACGGGGCCCTAACGTTCCGCCTGGTGCAGGTACTGACCGGACACGGTTGTTTTGGTCGGTATCTGTACCGTGTGGCTAAAAGGGAGCCAACGGCCTCCTGCCACGAATGTGGCGCAGTGGAGGATACGGCGGAGCACACCCTTCAAGTGTGCGGCGCCTTCTCTCCTCAGCGTCATACCTTAACGGGGATCATTGGAGGGGACCTCTCTCTGCCAGGCGTAGTCAGGGCTATGCTGGCAAATGAGAGGTCATGGACGGCTGTGGCCTCCTTTTCCGAGGAGGTCATGACTCATAAAGAGGCTGCGGAGCGAGTACGTGAGACTGAGGCAAACGCGGACTTACTCCGAAGAAGAAGGCCGGGCGGTCGGAGGCGCAGATTCGTGCGCCACTTACCGCCCTAGCACTAGCCAGCGGGTTAGAGGTGGGGACCTCGAGCCCGCATTGCACGGCAGTGCAAGAGTTTGAGGAGACGCCCAGACATCCTCGGGCGCCTCCTCCCCCTGATGATAAACCGCCGGGCGGCAATCGGTAGCCGTGTAGACCACAATCCCGAGCCGCCCGCCGAGCGAGAGGATGTACTGGAGGTTTTAGTGGGTAGGCCCCCTTCCTCCCGAATCCCCGTCGAGACCGCAGGGCTTGGACGGGGAGGCGAGAGTTGGGGGGAGAGTCCCACATAACTTGGGGTATCCCCATGCCCTGGGTATGCGTAACGCATTTCCTCCAGTATAAAGAAAAAAAAAAAAAAAAAAAAAAAAAAAAAAAGGTTAGGTTAGGTTAGGTTTCTGCGAGAACGTAATCTCACAGAAAGAAGAGGCGGAGAGGGCGAGGGAGGACGACCCGCTTTCAGGCGCGTCAAGGCGCAGGCGAACGGGTCGACGGAGGCGGCTGCATGGGTTGTTGCACCCATCGTAGCCCAACGCGGGGGTGGGGGCCACCATCTTCCCCACACTCCCCGCGACTTAGCCTCCAGGTGTCGAGGCTACCTTTCCGCATCCGGGGGGTAGCGCTCAGTAGAAGGCGTGTCCTATTGGACCACCGCGGCGGGCCGTGAACGACTCCTCGAGTACTCGGGGTCCCGCCCAGCGGTTGACGGATGTCCCTGGGTTTTTAGTGGGTCGGGCAGACCATCGCCCATCCCCACACACCTCCCGGCGCCTGCAACAGCCCGGTCGAGACGGTCTGTAAGCAGATTTTCCCAGGTTAAAAAAAAAAAAAAAAAAAAAAAGGTTAGGTTAGGTTAGGTTAGGTTAGGTTAGGTTAGGTTAGGTTGGGGTGCGAGTCAGGTGACCTCCACGTTGGTGCACCCTGGGCAACGGTTGGTTCCAACAGTCTCCCGCTTTGGCGTGTAGTAGACGCTTGGACCCAGCCGGCTGACATCTGACTTGGCGGGGTCCCTTCTGGACCTTGCAGCTCCCATATGTGGCCTACTCTGGGTCACATAACTCACTTTTCCTTCTGAACAGTGAGCGGAGTTACTGACGGCGTCCCTTCTGGGCGTCGTACCATAAAGACGGCCGCCTCTTAAAGGTTCTCAGGTCGCACGGGGGGAAAGGGGGCACCGGTGAGAGCGGTGCAACCGGGGCTTACGCCAGCCCCGAAGTCGTTATCTGCCCTCTTGCGGCAACGACCCCACCGTTGGCGCCGTGGGTACGCTGCGATTGGGCAGACCGGAGGCCTAACGGCCAAGAGAAGGAAAACTCAATAACACCCCGGAGAACACCGGTAAAACCCTGTCGGTACCTCCCGCCCCCGACAGTATGTAGGGCACCCTCGGCGTGTGGACGGCGCGTGGGTGACTTTTTGGTCCAGCGGGGAAGGGCAGCCCCTAAAGTGCCACTGTGAGGAGGGGTATGGCAACCCGCAAATTGCCAAGCCTAAACATGACGAGCAGACATAATCACGTATTACCCCAGGAGGGTACCCACCGACAGGTGGGAGAACCCCTCCCCGGGACTAGCAAGTCGGGCGATAAGTCGTCCGTCTCGTTGGCCCCGGGCAAGCCCCTCGTATCTGGGGGGGGCATTATTCTGCGTGTGGAGGCAAGGGAGAAGGAGGGCTTCACTGATTCGGACTCTGAGTCCGTTATCATGGGGAGCGTCAGTGGTAGGCGGAAGAGGCCACTTGACCCCGACTTGGACTCCGACGATCAGTCGGGGAACGAGTCTGTGGTGTCGTCGGCCTCGGCCAAGGTGTCGTCGGCGAGGAGAGGACGGTCAGTCGCTGCCAGGACGACAAGAGAGGAGAAGCGAGCCGATTGTCAGCGGGCCAAAGGCGCCAGGGATGTCGCGAGGGATGGGCGAGAGGGGTTGTCCGAAGGACACCCGTCACCTCGCCCCGCCTCTGTTGACTCCTTTGGCGAGCTTGTTGGGCTGACCAGCGAGGCGGCTCTCGAAATGGAGATACCATTCGTCGCGGAACCGTCGGACCCCTTGACGGCCGACGAAATACAGGAGGTCGGCATCAGATGCGCGCTGGCCGTGAAGAGAGTAGCCCAGTCATCTGGGCACTTGAAAGGCACGTATCAGGGCACATTGAATAATGCCGTGGCTGTAATCCGCCGATGCCTGTCGAACTTGGCATCCAGGACGTTGGACGATGAGTCCAAGCGGATTGAGGCGCAAAACCTGCGCCTCCAGGAGATAGTGGAGGGCTTGAGAGCAGAGGTCGCCTCATTGAGGAGTGAGGTCGGCCGGAACAGTGCGTCACCGCGCTGGGCACAGAGCCCTCAAGTCGCCGCTTCCGAACCCGGACGAGACGACCCTCTGCTGGCAGCTCTCGCCAACATGAGAGAGACGATGGAGGCGTCCACCATTGCACTGGGTGCACGGCTGGATCGCCTAGAGGCAAGGTCGGTGGCATCGGAGAGTGTCCGCCCGCCCTCTGTGGTTGAGAGCGAGAGATTTGGGGACTTCCCCTCTCTCCCTACTCCTGCAAGGGTGGCTGGGCGCAAACGGGTGTCTACCCCTCTACCCCGAGTGTCGCTCATCAGCGACCAGACGTCGGCTCCTAGAGCCCCGCTTTCCAAAGCGGGCACTAGTCGAGCGCAGCCGCCACTCCCGTCTGAGGCTTGGACGGAGGTGCCCCGTGGCGGGAGGAAGCGGAAAGGCCGAAAGGCACTTCCAGCTGTGGCGAGTCCCTCCACTCGCCCACCAACGACGACTCCGCCTTCGGCTTCAGTGCCGGGCCGCGCAGCTGTGCCACTGGTTCACCCGGTAGCGCAAGCAGCGCCGAAAAAGAGGAAGCGCAGGAGAGCCGGGTTGAGGCAGCCGAAGACCGCGGCTATCGTGGTGCAGCTACGCCCTGAGGCGATCGCGATGGGGATGACGTATGCCCAGACCATCGCGAAAGCCAGGCAGGAGATCTCGCTCGCCGACCTCGGTATAGGGGAAGGCGTGAGATCCCGAACCGCCGCCACGGGAGCGCGGCTCATCGAGGTTCCGGGTGCCGGAAGCGGCCAAAAGGCCGATTTGCTCGCTCAACGGCTCGAGCAGGTGTTGTCGGAGGTGGCCACGGTTGTCCGGCCTGAAAAGTGCGCGGATCTCCGCGTATCAGGGCTAGACATCGCAATCGCCGCCTCCGACGTCGCTGCAGCCGTTGCTGCGAAAGCTGAGTGCTCCGTTGAGAGCGTGAGGGTGGGCCAAATCAGAGCTGGCCCTGACAATGCGAGGTCCACCATTGTGCGCTGCCCCATACGAGCGGCCAAAGCGCTGGTGGTGACAGGCAAGCTGCTCCTGGGGTGGAGCACTGCTACAGTGGTTGCCCTTGAGCCCCGCCCAATGCGGTGTTTCCGCTGCATGGGCGTGGGCCATACAAGGCCGAGGTGCCCATCCGCCGTAGACCGCACCGGACTTTGCTTCCGGTGCGGTCAGCTCGGACACCAGGCGAGGGTCTGCACGCGCCAACCACGCTGTGCAGTTTGTGCCGAGGCCAACAGGCCATTCGGCCATTTGATGGGTGGCAGGGGATGTAGTCCCCCTGTCGTCAGGGCTCGTCCGGAGACGCCGGAGCCACGCCCTGATACACAGACTACCCCGAGGGAAGCCGCCCCGCCATTGGCGGAAGAGCTGGCTATGGAGACAGTAGAGGAGGCCTCTACGCATCGCACCGCGAGCCCTGCGCCCGACCCCCCCAATGCCTCTGCTTCCAGAGGTACCGGGGATGAAGGTGTAAGGGAGGCAGAGGACCCGGGAATGAGTTCCGGAGTGTTAACCCGGCTCAGACCCAGGTCCAAGGATGGGCGCTTCGTCGCCCCAAAACCGACGCAGGAGGGCCCTAAAGGGCCACGCTGATTGTGGGGCTCCATAACAGTCAGCAGTGGGTCGCCCGATAGGGCGTGGCTGGTGGATGGCGCGGTCCACTATTAAAACAGATCCCGCGTCAGCCACGTACCGGCGTGACTGGTTTTCCCTGGGGTTTTTAGTGGGTCGACCGAATAACATCTTTGGTCAACCCCACATACCCCCGCGGGTAGCCCCAACCCGCGGGATGATTCCGTAGGGAATTTTCCCCAGGGCAAAAAAAAAAAAAAAAAAAAAAAAAAAAAAAAAAAAAAAAAAAAAAGGTTAGGTTAGGTTAGGTTAGGTTAGGTTAGGTTAGGTTGGGGTGTGTGTTGGGTGACCTCCTCGTGGTACATCCTGGGCAACGGGCAGCCTCAACATCCTCCTCCTCGAGAGGAGTTTGCTGTGAGACTGGCCGGCTAACAACCCGACACAGGCGGGAGCCCCTTCTGGGCCCTGCACCTCCACGTGCGTGTCCACTCTGGGCCGCTTACTCGCCGCTCCTTCTGAGCGGCTTTGAGAGGAGTTTTGACGGCGCCCCTTCTGGGCGTCGTTACACGGGGGGGAAAAGGGTAGGTCGGCGCCCCTTCTGGGCGTCGCTTCAAAAGACGGCCGCCCCTTAAGGGTTCTTAGGTCGCAACGGGGGGAAGGGGAACACCGCGAAAGCGGTGCAACGGGGGCCTACGCCAGCCCCCGATCGTCGTAAACCACTGCGGTTCCTGCAACGACCCCCACTCGCGGCGTTGTGGGGTACGCGGGTTCCGTGGTGGAGCGAGGGCTTGCCTTAACCGGCCGGCCGCGTGAAGGACACACTCTAAAACCCGAGAGAAAACTCGTAAAAACCTGCCAATACTTCCCGACCTTGGCAGTCGTTAGGGTTCCCTGCGCATGAGGCCACTGCGCAGGGTGACGTTTAGTTGCTCTCATACTCGTGGGAACAACTATGTCCTTAATTTTTTCAGACGCATGGGAGGAGATGGCGGAGTCTGATTCCAGATCCGCCGTTTCGGACGAAAGAGAGGTGGCTGGCGAGAGCCGTAAGAGGTCGCATGCGCTAGATGAAGACATCGACACTGATGACTTCTCTGGCGCGGAGTCGGTGAGGTCGAGTGCCTCAAAACGAGGTACTTCTCGCCGTGGTCGAGGTATTTCCCGGTCGAGGAAACCGGCAGCGAAGGACCGTTCGCCCCCGATGGTCTATCCCGATCCTAAGGATCTCGAAGACAACGGGGATGGTACACGCATCGGCCTGAAGGAGGCGTATGCGGAGTTGCGGAGGCAAGAGCTCGCGGACCTGGACGCTGAGCTCGACGCCGAAAACGAAGCCGAAGAAAGGGCTGTTGCGGAGCTCCGCAAAAACAGCCGCATTCGGGATGAGGAATCCGCTGCCGTCCTCGGCACGGATCTGCAAGGCCTCCGCAAGGCGACAAAAGCGCAGCTGGCCAAAGATCGCCAAGCGCGCCAAGAGAAGGCAGAGGAGCTCACTGCGAAGCAGTTGAGGCGTAAGAAGCTCCTCGACCAAGAAGAAATCGCTCGCCTCGCGATGGAGGAGGAGGCAAAGATTGCCAATGCCCTGCGGAAGGTTATCCCGTGGTCGGCAGAGCGGGACGGCATGACCGCTGCCCAGGTGCAAGAGCAGGGTATTCTGTGCGCGCGGGCAATTACCGAGGTTTCCAGGAAGTCCGGAAACCTAAAAGGTACATGTCAGGGGGAGCTCAATAACGCTGCCAACAACCTGCAGCGGGCTCTATCCAACCTCACCTCGCGGTGTATGTCGGACGAGACGGAGCGCTTGGAGTATCAAAACTCCAAGCTCGTCAAGGAGGTGCAGGACCTCAAATCTGAGGTAGAGGCTCTTCGTAGGGAAGTGGCAAGGGGGAGGCGTTCTTCTCCTTGTACAGAGGTCGCTCATCCCCTTCCCCCTCCAGACCTATCAGTAATGACGAAGGCTATTCAGGAGCTGCAACGCTCCTTTAGCAGCTCGATCGGGGCACTGAGCTCCCGTCTAGACGGGCTCGAGGTTAGGCTCTCTGAGCCGGCTCGGCCCTCAGAGGGAGGACGTCCCCCAGCGCCTAGGAGACGGGAGGAATTCCCCCCTCTCCCTGCGCCAAGGCTAGGACCGCCGATCACGCGCGCATCGGCGATGAGGGCAGCCCGCGTAAACGCGGCCCCCGCTGCTGGTCTCTCCGACCCACCGCAGCAGACCTCCAGCTCCGCCTCGGCTCCTGTGGATGTCGAGATGTGGGAGACGGCCACTGGCGGTAAACGGAGAAGGAGGAGAAACCGTCGTACGGAGAAGGCTACGGCCACGACTGCCCCGGCCACATCAGGCCGCGCACCTGTGGCCAGTCGAAAAGCGCCCCCTGCGCCTGCTGCAGCCCCAAAAAGGGCTAAGAGAGGGAAGACGAGCCTCAAAAGGCCGAAGTCCACAGCTGTGGCTATCCAGCTGAAGCCCGAGGCTATCGCTAGCGGCGTTACCTATGCCCAGGTGATGGCTCGGGCCATAGAGGCCTTCTCGTTGGAGAGCCTCGGAATCACGGAGGGGCTCCGTACCCGCACAGCCCAGAACGGTGCTAGGCTGCTAGAGATCCCAGGGGTCGATAGCGCCAATCTGGCAGACCGACTGGCTGAGCGGCTACGTGAGGTCGTTGATGACGCGGTAACAGTCGTCCGGCCCGAGATGTGCGCGGACTTGCGCATCTCGGACATGGACGACTACATCACGGCTGAGGACATAGCCTTGGCAGTGTCCTCCAAAGGTGGATGTGCGCGCGAGCGCGTGAAGGTTGGGACCATTAGAGACGGCCCTAATGGCTCTTGCTCCGTCCTTGTTCGCTGCCCGGTCGGGGCGGCAAAGGTGTTGAGCTCCGCCGGCAGACTGCTCCTGCGCTGGTCGTCGGTACGGGTGTCAGTGCTCGACCCACGCCCCATGCGCTGCTTTAAGTGCATGGGCTTAGGTCATGCTAGGCTGAGGTGTCCCTCGGACGCCGATTACAGCGAAACTTGTTTTCGCTGTGGGCAACCAGGACACAAGGTGTTGACGTGCACTGCGAGAGAGCCGCGTTGCGCCGCGTGCATAATGAGAGGGCGGCCGCACGGCCATGTTATGGGGAGCCGGGCATGTAACCCCCCCGTAAAAAGGGCGCGGGCAGCCATACCCAGAGCACGGAGTACTGCGCAGAGGGAACCTGCAGTTCCAGGGCCTGTTGAGGCGATGGAAGAGGCATTTGAGGAGGCGCTGTCAGAGGCCGATACCCTGACCTCACACCACAGTCTGGTGTTCGACGTAACCGCGTCGACGTCGTCCGCGGTCCCAGTCCGACGAGGGCCGGTGAGGGAGGACAGCCCGGACATACTGGATGTCCCGCTTGCGGAGAGGATGGCCAAGTAGGGCCTTGCAACGTGTAGGCGTTGTGAGCGGGGGTGTAACAACCACCGGCCATGGGGGTCGCGTGGATTAATATCTCCACAGGTTCCGCGTTGCCCTTAAGCGTCGGTCGCGACGTCAGGTCCCCGGGGGTTTTAGTGGGTCGGGCAGACCATCGCCCAACCCCACATACCCCGACAACGGGTTGAGCACACTGCTCCCCGTGGGATGACTTGGTTGCAAGTTTCCCCCGGGTTAAAAAAAAAAAAAAAAAAAAAAAAAAAAAAAAAAAAAGGTTAGGTTAGGTTAGGTTAGGTTAGGTTAGGTTAGGTTAGGTTAGGTTAGGTTAGGTTAGGTTAGGTTAGGTTAGGTTAGGTTAGGTTAGGTTAGGTTAGGTTAGGTTAGGTTAGGTTAGGTTAGGTTGGGGTGTGTGTTGGGTGACCTCCTCGTGGTACATCCTGGGCAACGGGCAGCTTCAACATTCTCCTCCTCGAGAGGAGTTTGATGTGAGACTGGCCGGCTAACAACCCGACACAGGCGGGAGCCCCTTCTGGGCCCTGCACCTCCACGTGCGTGTCCACTCTGGGCCGCACACTCGCCGCTCCTTCTGAGCGGCTTTGAGAAGGAGTTTTGACGGCGCCCCTTCTGGGCGTCGTTATACGGGGGGGAACAGGGTAGTTCGGCGCCCCTTCTGGGTGCCCTTCAAGCGTTTCCGTACGCAGTTGACGTAACGAGGGTGTCATGCCAGCCCTTGTTGTTGTGTTCTGCAGTGCCGCGGGTTCTGTCCCGTCCGCCACAACGACCCCAGCCCTGGCATAAGCTGGGTACGTGGTGGTCTGGGTTCAGTCCCGCAGCCCATCTGGGCGCCGACAAGGAAAAGTCGCTAAAACCCCGCGGATACCTTCCGCCCTCCGTGGGTATATAGGGCACCCTTGGCGAGTGGGCGTCGCATGGGTGATCGTCTTAGCCTTTTAGGGACCGGCAGCCCTTAAATTGCCAGGGGGATGACAACCCCAAAATTGTTTGGGAGGCATCCCATAATGATGTATATCATGGAAGCGTCTTTGAGAAACGAACTACCCCAGGAGGGTACCCGCCGGGAGGCGGGAGAATCCCTCCCTGGGACTGGGTCGACGGCTAAGGCCGAAGACCTGGTTTCAGGCCGCCCCACCGTCTCTGGGGGGGGCACCAAAACGCCTAATGATGTGGTGAGGAGGATGGATGTGGAGGAAGAGGAGAGGACCGACATGGAGAGGGTTGATGAAGAGTGGGCGTACCGGGAGAGAGTGAAGATGTATGAGGAGGCATACAGAGTCCTGGAAGTGAGAAACGAGTGGCTCCAGGAGGATGAAGGTTGGCCCGAGGATCCGGACGAACTGGTGGAAGAGCTCAAAAACACCATCGTGAGGGCCATGGATATGACCTGCTGGATCGATGAGCTCAGGGTAGAATTGGAAGATGTTGGGAAACAGCTCGCTGAGGCCAGGAAGGCCAAAGTGGCTGCAGAGGAGGCCGGACGCATTGCGGAGGTGAAGGCCGCCAAGGCTGTAGAGGAGGCCAGGTGCCTCGCAAAGGAGGTCATGCGCCTTAGAGAAGCAAAGGCTGCCCCTCCTTCTGCATCGGAGTCGAGTGGCAATGTGGCGACTGTGCTAGCAGCAATGCAGCGCACCCTCGAGGGAATGGACAGGCGGTTGGACGGACTAGAGGCGAGGCTTCCGACGCCTGAGACGAGAACGTTTAGCTCGGTGGTCGCATGCGGTGTTAAACCCGCACCGGTCCCTCCGACGCCTGTCCCACCTGTTGAGGTACGGACTGCCGGAGCCCGTGGACGGGGGAGAAGGGGAGCTGGAAACCCCGCCCAAAAAAAGACTGGGGTACCGATGGTGCCCAAGGTTGGACCGCCGCCCCTGGGAGCGCCTAGGGAGAGGAGAACCATAAGGCAGCCCAGCTCGGCGGCGGTTATCCTCCAGCTCAGGCCGGAGGCGGTTGCGAGGGGAGTGTCGTACGCAGACACCATGGATAGAGCCACGGAGGCGATTAGATTGGAGGAACTCGGCATCCTGGGCGGTGTCAAAATCAAGACTGCCCAATCTGGGGGCATGTTAATTGAGGTGCCAGGTGCCGACAGCGGAGGGGCCGCCGATAGGCTGGCGTTAAGGATGGAGGAAGTCGTGTCGGACGTGGCGGTGATTGTCCGCCCGGAGAAGCGGGCGGACATTCGCCTCCACGACTTTCATAGTAGTGTCACGTCGGAGATGGTGGCCGCCGCAGTGTCGGCAGAGGGAGATTGCCCAGAGGATAAGGTGAGGGTGGGGAACATCCGACCGGGCCCGAGTGGCTCCGCATCGGTGCTGGTCCGGTGCCCCGTGAAGGCGGCGGGAAAGCTCGCCAGAATGGAGCGGCTGAGAATGGGGTGGAACTTGGCCAAAGTGGAGGTGGTGGAACCCAAACCCATGCGCTGCTATAAGTGCATGGGAATGGGCCACACGCGGCCAATGTGCTCCTCAAAGAGCGATAGAGCGGAGTGCTGCTTCCGCTGTGGCAAGGTCGGCCATAAAGCGGGAGCATGCACTGGGCCGGTGCATTGTTTGGTGTGTGCCGAGGCGGCGTTGCCCCATGGACATATCATGGGCAGCAGGGAGTGCCGTCCTCCGGTCACGAGGATGAGGGAGCCGGAGAGGCAGGAAAGATCTGCCATAACGGAGCCGGTGAGGATGGAGGTGGCTGAGGAGCTGCCACCACCAAGAGTGCCGAAAGTCGTGGTAACAAGACTCCCCCCCTTGCTACCCTCTGCACCTGAAGCCCCCCCAAGCGCCTCTTCCTCTGGAAAGGGTGCCGGGAGGGTCCCGGGCGTGGAGACGGTGGAGGTGGTGAGAGAGCGGGAGAGCTTGAGGGAGGACGGGGAGGTGGGGGAGTCTGAGCGCATTGAGCGCGGTGCTTCCCCTACTCTGCCGAAGAGAAGTAGGCGGTCTGCTAGACTGTCGGGGCAGCCGCCTGGAGGAGAAAGGGGGGGCCGCTAGTGCCGGGTCCTGTCCTGGCTCTGCTGGTCGCAGCCCCCTTGTTAAGGTGGAAGCGCCTCTTCTGCCACATGCCAAATCCTTGGTGGTGGTGGATAGGGCGCTTTGTTGTAGTGCACTCCGTGCTTTTTGTTGCAATCTCTCCTGAGATTAAACCACAACACATCCTCCCGGGGATGTGATGTGGTTGTGGACGTCGCGAACGCGTACCGCCCGTGTGACTGCGCGTGTCGGCCCTAAACGCACTATGTGCGGATGGGCCGACGCGGGTGATCACACGGGCGCCAGGGTGAACCCCGCGGTTTAATTCCCTCAGGAAAGGCCCCGCGGTCTTCACCTGTTTCGGAGTTTGGTCCCCCAGAGGTTAGTGAGTATCCCCCTCCGGCTCGCCCTTCCCAGCCTTGGGCCTTCCCTTGGCAGCCGACTGGAGACAATGGCGTCTCCATTTAGTCGGTGGGTTGTGGAAAGGCGGACGGGTGAGTCTCACATAACCTGGGGCCTCTTCAAGGCCCCGGGTACTCGTAATGAGTTACTCTGGGTTAAAAAAAAAAAAAAAAAAAAAAAAAAAAAAAAAAGGTTAGGTTAGGTTAGGTTGGGGTGCGAGTTGTCAGATGACCTCCACGTGGTGCATCCCGGGCAACGAGTGGTTCCAACAGTCTCCTTCGGAGAAAGTTGGACCCAGTCGGCTAACATCTGGCAAGGCTTGGCCCCCTTTTGGGGCTTTGCCTCTCCTATGTGCGGCCTACTCTGGGCCGCACTACTCGCTGCTCCTTCTGAGCAGCTTTGAGAGGAGTCGGCGGCGCTCCTTCTGAGCGTCGTCCTTTGTAGGATTTTTGTGGTTGGATACGACCTCGGGGTCGATTGTCAGGTGTCGGGTGTCGGAGGACGGACCCGGGTCAGCGTAGGTGGCCTGCGGGCTGTTACCGGAGAGTCGTTACCGGAGTCTGTTACCAGAAGACGATTACTGGCTGGACTGCGGGAAAGTCTCTGGGAGAGGCACGGGAGGGCCCGGGAGAGCTGCAGGGGCACCGGCGGGGCGGCGGGAATGTCTTTCCGGGGGCCGATTATCGGGCATAGACTTCCGTGAGTCGAGGTTTGAGGTTTTTGATGGATTGTGGGGGGCCGGACTCCGAGGTGGACTCTCGGGATCCGGGTCACCAAGACTGGCGGGCCGGAGGAAGGCCGCGCGCTTTGTTGTCTATTGTCTTGTTTTTGTCGTTTTTGTTGTGTTTACTTGTTGTGGGTTGAGCGAACGAATGGTTCCAACGGTCTCCTTGGAGAAAGTTGGACCCATTCGGCCAACATCTTGTAGGCAGGAGCCCCCCTTTGGGGCCCTGACTTTCCTATGTGCGTGCCTACTCTGGGCCGCACAACTCGTTGCCCCATATGGGCAGCTTTGAGAGGAATTGGCGGCGCCCCTTCTGGGTGCCGTCCTTTGTGGGTTTTTGTTGTGGGTTACGACCTAGGGTGTCGGATGCCGAGCGTCGGGTGTCGGAGGACGGACCCGGGTCAGCGTAGGTGGCCTGCGGGCTGTTACCGGAGAGTCGTTACCGGAGTCTGTTACCAGAAGACGATTACTGGCTGGACTGCGGGAAAGTCTCTGGGAGAGGCACGGGAGGGCCCGGGAGAGCTGCAGGGGCGCCGGCGGGGCGGCGGGAATGTCTTTCCGGGGGCCGAGTGTGAGGCTTTGACTCCTTAGAGTTGAGGTTTGGGGACTTGGTTTGAGTGGGGTCGGAAACCGAGCCCGAGTCAGATTTGGTCTGGGTCTGAGTCTGGGTCGGAGTCCGGGTCGCTAAAGAAGGGCAGGCGGGCTGGAGGAAGGCCGCGCGTTTTTGTTGTGTTTGTGCTGTTGTAGGGGATGCGGAGACTTGTCTCTGCTGGACCGGAAAGTGGGGCGCTTGCAGATGCAAGTGCGTGTGTAGTAGGGCATTGGCATGGGTATCTGACCGTACCCTCCCAAATGCCCAGGGTCGGAGGGCCAGAGTGTCTTTGTCTTGTGTTGTCCTGTTTTGTCCTTTGTAGTATGTCTTTTGTGGGTTTGCGTGCCCATAGAGGGTGGGCACGCTGTTTATGTTGTGCCGTGTGTAAAGTCGCCCGTGTGTCGGCGCATGACCGCTTGCGGTCATGAGTTGGCACACGGGCGACGGGGTGACGGGTTCGCGTGGTTAATCCCCAGTGGAAGGTCCCGTGACCGCCACCTCAGCCTTCAGCTTCGGATTGTGGGCCTCCAGGGGTTTAGTGGGTATTCCCCTCCGTCTCGCCCTCCCAGCCGGGACTTCTTCCTGGCAGCTGACTTGGAGCCTCTCTCCTTGTCAGTGGGTGTGGAAAGGCGGACGGGCGAGTCCCACATAATCGGGTGCCTCTTCAAGGTCCGGTAGTCGTAATGACTTCCCCTGGGAAAACAAAAAAAAAACAAAAAAAAAAAAAAAAAAAAAAAAAAAAAAGGTTAGGTTAGGTTAGGTTAGGTTAGGTTAGGTTAGGTTAGGTTAGGTTAGGTTAGGTTAGGTTAGGTTAGGTTAGGTTAGGTTAGGTTAGGTTGGGGTGTGTGTTGGGTGACCTCCTCGTGGTACATCCTGGGCAACGGGCAGCCTCAACATTCTCCTCCTCGAGAGGAGTTTGCTGTGAGACTGGCCGGCTAACAACCCGATACAGGCGGGAGCCCCTTCTGGGTCCTGCACCTCCACGTGTGTGTCCACTCTGGGCCGCACACTCGCCGCTCCTTCTGAGCGGTTTTGAGAGGAGTTTTGACGGCGCCCCTTCTGGGTGTCGTTACACGGGGGGGAACAGGGTAGGTCGGCGCCCCTTCTGGGCGTCGCTTCAAAAGACGGCCGCCCCTTAAGGGTTCTTAGGTCGCAACGGGGGGAAAGGGGAACACCGCGAAAGCGGTGCAACGGGGGCCTACGCCAGCCCCCGATCGTCGTAAACCACTGCGGTTCCTGCAACGACCCCCACTCGCGGCGTTGTGGGGTACGCGGGTTCCGTGGTGGAGCGAGGGCTTGCCTTAACCGGCCGGCCGCGTGAAGGACACACTCTAAAACCCGAGAGAAACCTCGTTAAAACCTGTCAATATTCCCCGCCCTTGACAGTATGTAGGGTTCCCCGTGTATGAGGCCACTGCACGGGGTGACCGATATTTGTGCTCTACTCGTGGGTTAAGTGCAAAGATGTTTAATAATTTTTCTGACGTTTCGGTGAAGTCGGCGGAGCCTGATTCCAGGTCCGTCGTGGGTAGTGGTGGTGTGTCCGACTCCAACGAGAAGGACGTGGAAGTTCGCAGCGCTTCAAGCGCTAAGTCCGGCAAGGACGATGGTGTTGTGTCGGAGAAGAGGCCCAGCAGATCGGGCAGAGGTGTCTCGTCCCAAAAGGACGCTGATAGGCCCATAAAGGGCAAGGTGGAAGTTGTGCCTAGTCGTATGGGCAAGGCTCTAAGCGTCTCTCTGACGCGGCTCGACTTAGAGAGCATGCGTTCTGCTGATCGCAGTCGCAGTCGCAGCCGCCGTCGAGATGGCACTAAGGTGGATGCCACTGTCTTTTTGTCGGCAGGGGAAGAGGACGACCAGCTGTCCGATTCCTCATCGTCGACTCTTACAGGAAAAAAGAGGCCCCGAGCGGACTTGTCTTCTGAGTCTGACAACGACTCAGTTCGCTCGGCGCCCAAGGTGATGTCCGGTCCGTCTGGCCGCAGAGGTCGTGGTCGTCCTCCGACCACGGGCCAATATGTCGGATGGGCCAAGGCCAAAAACGAGTACGTTGAGGCCGAGAGCCGTGAACTCGAGCTGCAGGCCGAGAGGGAATGCGCCGAGATGGCTCGCAAGATCTACGCGACCAGGGCCAGTGGAGTCGAGCTCGTGGGCGGGCTCGATAAAGACAAGGAGGCACAGGCACAGGTTGTGGTGCGGCAGGTGGAGGATGATGTGGCCCTGCTGCTCCACGTGGCCAATACATCTGGTCACCTGAAGGGGACCTACCAAAAAGCCCTAAAGAATGTCGCTGCTTCCTACAAGCAAAATGTTGACCTGCTGCGTCTCCGCACGGTCAGCGAGGAGACCGAGGCCCTTAAGGCAGAAAACCAACGCCTAAGTGCGGAGGTGGCGAGCCTCAAAGAGCACATGGCAACACTAAATGCTACGGTGGAGCACCTCCACAGTAAGTGTTACCGTCCTGTGGTAACGCCTTACTCGGGTATGGAGGAAGACATGGAGGTGGTTCCGGACCCACCAGCGATCACTGGCTCGGCCCCTAATCCGGATAAGAACCCGAAGGTGGTGAAACCTAAGCCTAAGGCGAAGGTTAGGGCAGAACATCAGCCCCCACCCCTTCCCGAAGTCGACCAAACCCTCATGGGTGAAGTCATGCGACAGGTCGGCTTTATGCTGTCAACGCGGCTCGAGTCGATCGAGGCAAGGCTGCCTCCTGAGCCGCGTCTGCGCCCGCCACTTGCGGCGGACGCCAAAAATAAGGCCAATGTTGATAAAGCGACGTACGCGTCGGCGACCAAGAACTCGCCGACTACCGTTCCCCGTTCATCGGGACGTGTGGAGAAGCCTCCCGCTGTTAAGACAGCACCTCAGGGAGGCAACAAGCCCGGCAAGGGGGCTAAGACTGCTAAGGCCGCATCGGCACCTGCCCCCCCTAAGCCGGCTAAGGCAAAGCCAAATTCGACCAGGAACTTTACGGCCGAGGAGGAGTGGACTCCAGTAGTTGGAGGTCGCAAGGCCAGGCGAAAGGCCAGAAGTAGGGCGCCGGCCAAACAGCAGCCGAACTCCCAGGGCAAGCAGGCCAAGCGGCAGGCTCCCGCCCGCAAGAGGAAGCCCAAACTACGGCCACCAAGATCTGCGGCCGTAGTTTTAAACATTCAGCCGGAGGCAGCGGAGAGAGGAGTAACGTTTGCCGATATCCTGCTGAAGGCGCAAGAGAGCGTGGTGCCAGCTGATTTGGGCATTGAATATGTCCACTTCAGAGAGTCGGCGACAGGTGGTCGTATTCTCCATCTGCCGAGTACGGCGACAGATGAGCAGGCCGACCAACTGGCCAGTAGACTTAGAGACGCGGTTGGAAACGTCGCTAGGGTCGCCCGTCCTGTCAAGCTGGCAGACCTCAGGGTCACAATGCTTGGGGACATGGTTCGGCCTGAGCACGTAGTGAATGCGGTGGCGAGCTTGGGGGGCTGTCCAGCGGACTCAGTCAAAGTCGGCAGCCTTAGGAAAGGGCCTGGTGGTATGAACACACTGTTCGTGCAGTGTCCCATACCTGCCGCTAAGGTGGTGATCGGTGCAGGCCGTATCGTGGTTGGGTGGGGCTTTGCCCCGGTAGAGGCGCTAGAAACACGGCCTATGAAGTGTTTCCGGTGCCTCGAAAAAGGGCACACGCAGGCGCGGTGTGTGGCCCAGATTGACCGCAGCGAGCTTTGCTATCGCTGCGGTAAGGCTGGACACATCGCATCGTCCTGCCACGCCAAACCGCACTGCCCTGTTTGTGCGGAGGCGAAGCGCCCTGCGAACCATATTGTGGGGAGTAAAACCTGCTCCCCACCGCGAAGGAAGAAGGCGGCCGGCAAAGCGAATGCCGAGACCCGACCTTCAGAAGGCATACAGCAAACGCCTCGCGTAGACGCAATGGACACCGGTAATGTCTAGTTCGCCTACACGTCATCTCTTACAGGCGAACTTGAACCACGCTGCCGGCGCACAGGATCTCTTCGTGCAGTCCATGGCAGAGTGGTCCATAGACATTGCGGTGGCGGCCGAGCCTTACTTTATACCAACCCGTTCCAACTGGGTTGCGGACACAAAGGACTCGGTCGCAATTGTCGGCGGTTCTACGACATCCCCTCCAATCTCGCTCTATGAGCGCGGTGCGGGCTACGTCGTCGCGAAGTGGGGCGAAGTTTTTGTTGTTGGCGTTTACTTTTCCCCGAACAGGACACTGACGGAGTTCGAGTCGTTCATCGACCTTCTAGGGACAATCATCAACCGAGTCCCAACTTCGTCAGTTGTCGTTCTCGGGGATTTTAACGCCAAATCCACGTCCTGGGGCTCTCCGGTCTCCGACCAGCGTGGCGACGCTGTGGACGAGTGGGCTGTGTCCTCTGGACTATGTCTGCTCAATAGGGGCAACGTTAACACCTGTGCCAGACTGCAGGGTGGGTCGATCGTGGATCTATCGTTCGCATCCCCTGCAGTCGCCCAGCGAGTGTCCGGTTGGACCGTCCTGGAGGGGGTAGAGACCTTGTCGGATCACCGCTACATTAGGTTCGACCTATCCTCCTCTCAGGGTTCCAGAGTGGCACGGGCGCCAAATGTGTCCTCTCCATTCCCGCGATGGGCGCTTACCAAGATGGACAAGGAGTTGCTCATCGAAGCTGCGATTGTACAGGCGATGTTTCGGCCAGCGTCTCAACCGACCAACGTCGACGAAGGAGCGCAGTGGTTTGCGGAGGCCATGACGGAGGTGTGCAATTCGGCCATGCCTAGAGCTGGCCCGCGCCCTCCAAGACGCGAAGTTTACTGGTGGTCACAAGACCTGGCCACCCTTCGCGTAGAGTGTATTGCCGCTCGTCGGGAATACACTAACCAGCGCAGGCGCCGTAGGCGCGATGAGGCTGCCGAGCAGGTCCTCCGCAATGCCTACAAGGAGGCCAAGGAAGCCCTGAAGATCGCTATCTATCAGGCCAAAGATTCGGCCCATGAGGAGATGCTCGAGGAGCTCAACAGGGACCCATGGGGGCGCCCCTATCGCTCGATCAGGGGCAAGCTCCGAAACGTCGGGCCCCCGTTGACCGAGACCCTTGAGCCATCGCTTCTGGAGTCTGTGGTTGGCTCTCTTTTCCCGGAGCGCGGTACTTTCGTGCCGCCCAATATGTGCCGCCGTTTGACGCAGGCTGAACAACCAGCTGCTACCCAGATTCCGCCAATAACATCTGGGGAACTGGGAGCAGCGTTCCTGCGTCTCCGGGCAAAGAAGACGGCCCCTGGGCCAGATGGCATTCCCGGTCGTGCATGGGTGCTGGCTGAGGAGCATATGGAGGAGAGGTTTCGCGCTCTTTTGGACCTTTGTCTTACCACTGGAAGGTTTCCCGCTAAGTGGAAGACGGGCCGGCTGGTCCTTCTTCTCAAAGATGGGCGCCCTTTAGACTCGCCATCAGCGTACCGGCCCATTGTCCTCTTGGACGAAGCCGGGAAACTGTTTGAGCGAGTCCTGGCGCACCGAATCGTGGACCACCTGAAAACCATTGGTCCGGACCTGGCTTCATGTCAGTATGGATTTCGGGAGGGTAGGTCCACGATTGACGCTTTATTAAGCGTAAAAGAGTCGGCTCAGGAAGCAGTTGCAAAGGGTGAGGTTGTATTGGCGGTGTCTCTGGACATTGCTAACGCCTTCAACAGCCTCCCCTTTGAATGCATCGATGAGGCGTTGCTGTTTCATGGTGTGCCCCAGTACCTGCGCAGTATAATCCGCGACTATCTAAGGGGTAGGAAGGTCGTCTATCAAGACAGGGAAGGTAGGCTGCGTAGCAGATTCGTTTCGTGTGGCGTTCCGCAGGGGTCGGTGTTGGGCCCGCTTCTGTGGAACGTAGGGTATGACTGGGCGCTAAGGGGCTCCCTATTACGGGGCCTCAGCCTAGTCTGCTACGCGGACGATACACTCGTAACGGCGCGCGCTCAGGATTTTCCCGACGCGGCCAGGTTGGCTTCGGTCGGTACGACCCTTGTTGTCCGGCGTATCGGCATGCTGGGCCTAAGAGTCGCTGTGGAAAAGACTGAAGCGATATGCTTCCACGGTGCTCGCAGAAAGCCGCCTCCAGGGGCCCACATCATGATTGATGGTGTTCGCGTCGAGGTCAGCCAGTACATGAAGTACTTGGGGTTGTACCTCGACAGTCGGTGGAACTTCTCCGAACATTTCCGCCGACAATCGCCGAAGCTCCTGAAGACGGCTGCAGCGTTAGGTCGGCTCCTGCCGAACTTGGGTGGCCCCAGCGTGAGCGCTCGACGACTCTACACTAACGTAGTGAAGTCGATGGCGCTCTATGGGTCGCCCGTGTGGAGTGACGCCTTAAGTGCCAAAAACAAGGCTTTACTGCGTCGACCGCAGCGGGCCATGGCGATTAGGGCGATCAGAGGTTATCGCACGATCTCCTTCGAGGCGGCATGCGTGCTTGCAGGGACTCCCCCTTGGGAGCTGGAAGCCGAGGTTCTCACAAGCGTCTATAGGCAAAGAGCGGAAGCACGGAGTCGAGACGGAGCGGCTCCTGAGGAGGTGGCCAGATGGCGGCAAAACGCCAAAAACGCCGCTATGCTGCAATGGTACCAGCGCCTGGAAAATCCAAGCGCTGGCCACTGGACCATCGGAGCGGTTCGGCCCGTTTTGGACAGATGGGTTGACCGCAAGGAGGGCGTGCTCACGTTCCAACTGACACAGGTTCTCAGCGGCCATGGCTGCTTTGGCAGCTTCCTGTGCAGAATTGGACGTGAGCAAAGCGCCGCATGTCACCAGTGTGGTGCCGCCACCGACACGGCGGAACACACGCTGGCAACGTGCCAGGAGTGGGAGCAGCCGCGCCAAGATCTGCGGGCTGTGGTTGGTAGCGACCTCTCTCTTGAGGCCGTGGCAAACGCCATGGTCTCCTCCACGAGGTCGTGGGACGCGGTGGCCACTTTTTGCGACACGGTCATCCGTCGCAAAGAGGAGGCCGAACGCGAGAGGGAGGCAGACCCCCTAGCTGATGCTAACAGGCGTCGGCGCATGGGGCGGCGGAGACGGCTTCACGGGCAGTTGCACCCGTCCTAGCCTTCGCGGGGGTGAGGGTCACCACCTTCCTCACACTCCCCGCGACAGTCTCCAGGTGTCGAGGCTACCTTTCCGCATCCGGGGGGTAGTGCTCAGTAGAGGTCAAACCTCAAGGCGTGTCCAAACGGACCACCGCGGCGGGCCGTGAAAGACTCCTCGAGTGCTCGGGGTCCCGCCCTGCGGTTGACGGATGTCCCTGGGTTTTTAGTGGGTCGGGCAGACCATCGCCCATCCCCACACACCTCCCGGCGCTCGCAACAGCCCGGTCGAGACGGTCTGAGAGCAGATTTTCCCAGGTTAGGTTAGGTTAGGTTGGGGTGCGTGTCAGATGACCTCCACGTGGTGCATCCTGGGCAACGAGTGGTTCCAACATTCTCCGTTCGGAGAAAGTTGGGCCCAATCGGCTAACATCTGGCAAGGCGGGAGCCCCTTCTGGGCCCTGCGACTCCTGTGCGTGCCTACTTTGGGCCGCACAACTCGCTGCTCCTTCTGAGCAGCTTTGAGGAGAGGAGTTACACAAAGACGGCCGCCCCTTAAGGGTTATCAGGTCGCAACGGGGGGAAAGGGGAGCACCGCGAAAGCGGTGTAACGGGGGCCTACGCCAGCCCCCGATCGTCGTAAACCACTGCGGTTCCTGCAACGACCCCCACTCGCGGCGTTGTGGGGTACGCGGGTTCCGTGGTGGAGCGAGGGCTTGCCTTAACCGGCCGGCCGCGTGAAGGACACACTCTAAAACCCGAGAGAAACCTCGTTAAAACCTGTCATTTTCCCCGTCCTTGACAGTATGTAGGGTTCCCCGTGTATGAGGCCACTGCACGGGGTGACCGTTATTTGCTCTCCACTCGTGGGATTAATGTCTAAGTGTTCAATTAATTTTTCTGACGTTTCGGTGAAGTCGGCGGAGCCTGATTCCAGGTCCGTCGTGGGTAGTAGTGGAGTGTCCGACCCCAAAGGGAAGGACGTGGACGGCAGCCTTCTGGCTGGGCCCGAGAAGGGCGGAGTTGAGGTGGAGACGGGCGGACTGAAGCTCACCTTCAGGTCGTCCAGGGCTGCTGGCAGTTCATCGCCAACCGCCGCGCGATCGCGCAGCGTGTCTGCAGCAAGGATGGAACGGGATGTCGACGTCGAGTCCGATTCATCGGCGGTTTCTATGAAATCGGCCGTTGACTCCGTCGCAAGTCCCAAGGCTTCATTTATGAAGAAAAAGGGGAGTCGTGCCAGCTCGCCGGCAGTGTCGGCTCGCAGCAAGGGCCTAGCCCGCACCTCCCCTTATCCAAAGCGAGGACAAAAAGAAGACCAGTGCAGTGAATTGTCAGACGCCAGCACCATCAGCGTCGACACGCTCACTGGCTCGCTGAAGAGAAAACGTCCCCCCAAAACATCGAAGGGGGGCAAACAGTCGGAGGCTCTCTCTGACTCGTCTGAGGAGGGTCCTAAGAAGCCGGCCCAACGTGGCCGAGGGAGACCCCCCACAACGGGGGAGTACGTCGGTCTCGCCCACGCCAAGCGCGAGCATGCCGCTGCAATCCGCGAGGAGCAGCAGGTTGCGCTCGACCGGGAGGTGGCGGAAATGGAGCGCCGCGCCTACGAGACCCGGGCTGCGTTCTACAAAAGTAGAACTGAAGGTGAGGCCCCTACGCCCACAGATCCGGACCTGAAGACCGCCCTCGACATCGAGGAGGTGGTGAAGGCGGACTGTGCGGTTATAGTGGAGGTGGCTAAGAAGTCCTCGCACCTCCAGGGCCCCTTCCAAAAGGCCTTGAAAAAAGCTGCACAATCCATAATGGATTGTTTCCGCGAGGTGTCCTCGAAAACATCACAGAGGACACCCGCGTCTTGAAGGCGGAAAACGTGAGGCTGCAACAGCAGCTGGCAGACCTCACGAAGAGTGTTGCAGCTTTGTCTGCAGAGGTGAGGGATCTGAAGGGTGGAAGGAAGAGTATGTCCCCTCCCCTCACTCTCCCTGAGGTTCTGCCCTCAGTGGATGTTATGGAGACGGACTGCCCTCCTCCAAGGCCTCTCTCGCCGACCGTCGTCGTGCAAGAGAAGACTGACCGCGGCAAAAAGAAGGCCGCTTACGAGGAGCCGGATGCCCTCCAGGCTTTTGAAGCAAGGCTGGCCCGAACTTTCGGGGCCATGCTGAATGCTCGCCTGGAAGGGCTAGAGGATCGCCTGCTGCCGGCCAAGAGCCTGCGACCGCCGCTGGCGGCGGACCGCAAAGCAGCAGCTGCGCCCACGCCCCCCATTACTAAGGGGAAAGCCAAGCCGGCCATACCAACGGTGCCGGCTAAAAAGGGCAAGGCGGCGGCCAAAAAGCCGGACCCCCCGCCCAAGCAGGCGAAGAAAGCCGGTCCTCCTGCGACCGCCCCGTCCACCTCCCGGGGTGCTGCAAAAGCACCTCCCCCGGTTGAGGCTGAGCAGAAATGGACGACGCAGGAGTCGCGCAAAAAGCGCCAAAGGAGGAGGAGGAAGGCCAAAGCATCGGCCCCTCCAGAGCTGGCCCCGCCCCGCCAATCTTACTCGGCAGCGGCCAAGCAGCAGAAGGCGCCTCGGCGGAGGCCTAACAATACCTCAGCCCCGCCCGCTACTGCTCCTGCTAGGATGGCCCGTAAGGCTGGTCGAAAGACCAAGCTGGTTGCGCCGAAGTCGGCGGCAGTGGTAGTGACCCTTACTCCCGAAGCGGTTGAGAAGGGGGTCACCTACGCCGACGCGCTCGCCAAAGCCCGTGACTCGGTGGACATCGACGGGATGGATATCCCAAACCGTCGGTGTCGAAATACTATGACTGGGTCTAAAATCATAGAGATCTCGGGCGAGGCCTCCGCCGAGAAGGCTGACCAGCTGGCCGGCAAGATGAGAGAGGCACTTGAGGGCATGGCCACGGTCATCCGGCCCACCAAGACCGCAGACGTGAGGGTGGGCGGTCTGGACGAGTCGGTGATGGAGGCGCACTTGGCCGCAAAGATCGCGGCCAAGGGTGGATGTGGCGTGGACGCCGTGAAGGTGCGCCCCATCCGCTACGGCTCTGACGGCTTTGGCTCGACAGTGGTGTCGTGCCCGGTCGCCGCTGCCAAGAAGGTTGTTGACGCCGGCCGCCTGCTGATTGGGTTCAGTGCGGCCAACGTCAGAGCACTGGAAGCCCGTTCCGACCGGTGCTTCCGGTGCATGCAGGTGGGGCACGCAAGAGCGAGTTGCCCATCAAAAACCGACCGGAGCAATCTCTGCTACCGGTGCGGTAAGGAGGGGCACAGGGGCTACGAATGTAGCGCGAAGCCCCACTGTGCCGTGTGTGCCACGGCCAAACGACCGGCAGGCCACGTTATGGGGGGGCGTAGTTGTAAGCCTCCCCTGGCCAAGGGCAAATTGCCGGCGCGCCCAGCTCGCCAGGCCGCCCCTGCCACACAGAGGGCGCCCCAAACG
Organism: Eudonia lacustrata; assembly: GCA_947562085.1. Classification (NCBI taxonomy): domain Eukaryota; kingdom Metazoa; phylum Arthropoda; class Insecta; order Lepidoptera; family Crambidae; genus Eudonia; species Eudonia lacustrata. The sequence continues at coordinate 26,126,594 of OX387314.1, forward strand.
GGGCCCGAGGAGGTTGATATGGTGGTCGAACAATGTTAAGACGGCCCCATATCAACTTTCTTCAGGTGAACCTGAACCACTCTACCAGAGCTCAGGACCTGCTACACCAGAGCCTGGCGGAGTGGTCAGTGGACGTGGCGGCGGTGTCAGAGCCATACTTTGTCCCCAACCAGCCCAACTGGATTGGGGACACATGCGACTCTGCCGCCGTGATGGTGCGTGCGGCCCCAGGATATACACCCCCCTCAATTTATGAGCGGGGTGCTGGGTACGCGGCGGTCGTTTGGGAGGATATGGTCATTATTTCGACATATTTCTCCCCAAACAGACCGCTCGCCGACTTCAAGGCGTTCCTCGTAGTTGTTGGCGTAACCATCAGGAGGGCGGCCCCGCGTCAGGTTCTCGTCCTTGGAGACCTGAACGCCAAGTCGGTCGTCTGGGGTTGTCCAGTGACCGACCAGAGGGGCCAGGCTGTGGAGCAGTGGGCAGCCGCTGCTGGGCTGTCGCTCCTCAACAGGGGCGCAGTCCACACGTGCGTGCGGCACAACGGAGGCTCGGTGGTGGACGTGTCGTTCGCCACCCCAGCCCTCGCATGCACGATCAGCGACTGGAGGGTGGTGCAGGACGTGGAGACTCTCTCGGACCACAGATACATCCGATTCGAGAGCTCCACCCTGCACCAAAGGCCCCCACAGCCCACAAGCTGCGACCGGCCTCCCCGCTGGGCGCTCAGCAGGCTTAAGCCGGAGCTGGCGAACGAGACGGCGATATTCGAAGACTGGTTCTCGCGTCCGATGTCCGGTCCGGACGTCGACGAATCAGCTCGCCGTCTTCGCGGCGCATTAACGGAGGTGTGTCAGGCTTCCATGCCTCGGGCGCAGCCTCCGCGGGACCGCCGTGAAGTTCACTGGTGGTCCCAGGACATTGCGGCCATGAGGGATGACTGCAGTGTCCAAAGGCGGGCCTACACTAGGGCCCGCCGGCGCCGCGTGAGGGACACTCAGGAGGAGGACCGCCTGTACGAGTTGTACAGGCAGTCGAAAAAGACCCTGCAGACTGCGATTGCCTCCTCAAAGGAGGTATCCAGAGAAGAGCAGTTGCAGGGTCTGGATCGGGATCCGTGGGGGCGGCCGTATAAGCTGGCGCGTAACCAGCTGAAAGCGCGCGGCACGCCCATCACGGAGAGGATGGATCCCGACCTCCTGGGGTCGGTCATCGGGGGACTGTTTCCCCCGGCCGAGGAGGGTTTCGTTCCCCCTCGGATGGCCCCGCCAGCTCCGGACGAGGAGGGTGAGAGGGATCCTCCTCCTCTTATTGATGAGGAGGAGTGGAAGGATGCCGTCGCCCGTCTCAAGGGACGCAAAACGGCACCGGGACCTGACGGCGTCCCGAAGCGGGTGTTGGACCTGGCCCTAAAACATCTCGGGGCCAGGACCAGGGAACTGTGCGACGCTTGCTTCAAGTTCGCACAGTTTCCCAAAGTATGGAAGGAGGGGCTGTTGTGCCTTATTGGGAAGGAGGGGCGTCCGTCGGATGACCCCTCGGCATATCGCCCCATTGTGCTGCTGGACGAAATCGGGAAGGTCTTCGAGAAGATCATCGCTTCCCGAATAGTCCAGCAGCTGGGAGGGGGAACGGGCCCCGACCTTTCTGAGGCCCAGTACGGCTTCCGGACGGGGCGTTCGACAATCGACGCCCTGTCCGATCTCCGGACTCTTATTTACGAGTCCGTTGAGAAGCAAGAGGTAGTTTTGGCGGTGTCCCTAGACATCGCCAATGCTTTCAATAGTCTCCCGTTCGGCGTCATCATGGAGGCGCTTCGTTACCACCAAATGCCTCCATATCTGCGCCGAATAGTGGGAGACTATTTGAGGGACCGGGACGTAGCGTACGTGGGACGTGGCGGCGAGCTTGGCCGTCACAGGGTGTCCCGCGGCGTTCCACAGGGGTCGGTCCTTGGCCCCTTGTTATGGAACGTCGGTTACGACTACGTCCTTCGGTGTGGCCTCCCCCCGATGGTGCGGTCGTTTTGTTACGCCGATGACACGCTCGTTACCGTCCGGGGGACGCGGCTGGAGGATGTCCAGCGCCTGGCGTCCGTGTTCGTCAGCCATATCGTGCGGCGGATACGGACGTTGGGCTTGGAGGTGGCCCTCCACAAGACCGAGGCCATGGTGTTCCACGGGCCTCGGAGACGGCCGTCAGCGGGTGCGTCAATCGTTGTGGAGGGCGAGAGGGTCGGTCTAAAGCCCCAGATGAAATATCTGGGGCTGGTGATTGATGGGCGGTGGGGTTTCGAGGAGCATTTCCGACTCCTCGAGCCCCGGCTGCTGGGAGCAGCAGATGCCCTCGGGCGACTTTTGCCCAATGTGGGGGGCCCGAGCGTGGCGTGCCGCCGACTCTACGGCGGCATCGTGCGCTCCATGGCGCTGTATGGGGCGCCGGTGTGGGCTGATTGCTTAAGCCCACACGCGATCGCCTCTCTCCAGCGGGCCCAGCGCGCAATGGCGCTGCGGGCGATCCGGGGCTACCGAACGGTGTCCCGGAAAGTGGCGTGCGCTCTCGCGGGGACGCCCCCGTGGGAGCTGGTGGCGGAGGTGCTCGCTGCGGCATACCGGCAGCGAGCGGAGGAGAGGGCCAGTGGCAATCGCCTGGCCCCCCAAGAGAGGCGCTCTGCTCTTGAGGGAGCACGAGAGGAAATGTTCCGCCTATGGTCCGAGGACCTGGGCGAAGGGGCCTCGGCTACGCAAACGCGTAGCCTGGAGGCCTTACGCCCCGTCCTCCAAGCATGGGCGGAGCGGCGCCATGGGTCGCTCACATACCATCTGGTGCAGGTGCTGTCCGGACATGGTTCGTTCGGACGCTATCTGCACCGGATCGGAAGAGAGCCGACCCCACAGTGCCACCATTGCGGGGCAGCGGAGGACACGGCGCAACACACCCTAACGGTGTGCTCTGCGTTCGATGTCCAGCGCTCCGCATTGGTCACTGTGATTGGCGCGGACCTCTCCCTGCCGACCGTGGTTCTGTCCATGCTCGGTAGCGAGGGGTCCTGGGAGGCGGTCAACTCCTTCTGCGTCGACGTCATGACGCGGAAGGAGGAGGCGGAACGGGCCAGGGAGGATGACCCCCTGGCAGATCCGTGCCGCCGCAGACGCCTCCTGCGGAGAAGGCGGCAATACCAGCGCCTTCTCCAACCGGTGGGAAACCAGCGCGGTCCGAGCCCTAGGGGGGGCTCCGACCGTGCATTGCACAGGTCCCCACTGAGGGCCGACGCCCCGCATGTCCCAGCGCGTCGGCGACCCGTCTTACCAAATGACGGGTCAAGCGTGTCCGCCCATCGTTTTCGAGGGCGGTCACCCGCCCCAATCAGGGGCGGAAGAGGGGCTCGCCCATCAACAGGGCGAGCAGTCACCGACGGGGTTGTGGAAGTGTCCGAAAGGGTTCCCATGACCTCGTCAGGCTCCACCACGCCGGCCTTCGATGCGTCCTCCTCAGATGAGGACGACGCGATGATCGCCGGTCTGCTGGTGCCAAGGTGACGAGAGGACATCGGAGTGGTTTTTACCGAGTCGGTCTAGACTCGCTTTCTCTAGGGCTTTGGCCCTGGAACAGAGTCTAGGCCATCCTCGGACAGCCAGCGGGACCCCTCATTCCCGCTGATGCGCCTGTTTGCAGGTTTTCCACTCTGTAAACAAAAAAAAAAAAAAAAAAAGGTTAGGTTAGGTTAGGTTAGGTTAGGTTAGGTTAGGTTAGGTTAGGTTAGGTTAGGTTAGGTTAGGTTAGGTTAGGTTAGGTTAGGTTAGGTTAGGTTAGGTTAGGTTAGGTTAGGTTAGGTTAGGTTAGGTTAGGTTAGGTTAGGTTAGGTTAGGTTAGGTTAGGTTGGGGTGTGTGTTGGGTGACCTCCTCGTGGTACATCCTGGGCAACGGGCAGCCTCAACATCCTCCTCCTCGAGAGGAGTTTGCTGTGAGACTGGCCGGCTAACAACCCGACACAGGCGGGAGCCCCTTCTGGGCCCTGCACCTCCACGTGCGTGTCCACTCTGGGCCGCACACTCGCCGCTCCTTCTGAGCGGCTTTGAGAGGAGTTTTGACGGCGCCCCTTCTGGGCGTCGTTATACGGGGGGGAACAGGGTAGGTCGGCGCCCCTTCTGGGCGCCTTTTAAGCGTTTCTGTACGCAGCATGAGGTAACGAGGGTGTCATGCCAACCCTTGTTTTTGTTGTTTTCCGCAGTGCCGCGGGTTCTGTCCCGTCCGCCACAACGACCCCAGCCCTGGCATAAGCTGGGTACGTGGTGGTCTGGGTTCAGTCCCGCAGCCCATCTGGGCGTCGACAAGGAAAAGTCGTTAAAACCCCACGGATACCTCCCGCCCTCCGTGGGTATATAGGGCACCTTTGGCGAGTGGGCGTCGCATAGGTGTTGTCACTGCCTACCAGGGATCGGCAGCCCTTAAATTGCCAGGGGGATGACAACCCCAAAATTGTCTGGGAGACATCCCATGAAATGTCTATCATGAGTGCGTCTATGGAAAGAGAACTACCCCAGGAGGGTACCCGCCGGGAGGCGGGAGAATCCCTCCCTGAGACCGGGTCGAAAGATCAGGTCTCAGGCCGCCCCACCGTTTCTGGGGGGGGCACCAAAACGCCTTCTGATGTGAAGGGGAGGAGGGTTGAGATTGTGGAGATGGAGACCGACTGTGGCTCTGGAAGCGAAGGCAGTTCGGCGAGTGTTTCGGACAAGGTTTCCGAACCTGTCCCGGAGAAGTGGAGGGCCTGGGAGCCTGTCACGGTCCATACCGTGATGGCTGCGAAGCACGGCCTAGGAGTGTGGGAGAGAGAGGAGGAGCAGGCGTTCTCCTATATGGGTATGGTCCTGGGTATGCCACTCGGGGAGGTGATAGAGAGGTTTCGCCATAACGAGAGGACGGTTTCGGCTGATCAATTAAATGATGTCATAATGCAGCAAATGAAGGCAAACCTGCAGAAGCTGCTACCCCCGAATGCGGAGGAGGTGGATGGCCCGGCCATAGAAATAGCGGAAAGGCTTATTGACTCGGTGGAACACCTCGTGTCGCAATTGCCTGAGAAGCATGCGGTGACCAAGAAGGCCATGTCCTGTGCGTTGTGCTACCTTGCGGATCTGACGAAGTGCATCGATCGCAGGAGCATAAGTGCGTGGAGAAGTGCGAGGGCGAAATACAGCGCCCTGAAGAACGAGGAGAACCGCCTCGTGGAGGCCAACAGGATCCTCAACAACCGGGTCTCTCGGCTGAAGGCAGAGCTGAGTAAAGCATTGGAGGCTAAGGAGGCTGCGGTGAGGGAACCCCTTGCAGAGGCGAGAGTTGCTCCTCCTCCCTCTGTTTCTGAGGACAGTGAGGGGGTCATGCGTGCGCTGGCGGCCATGCAGCGTACCCTAGACGCCTCAATAGGACGGATTGACGGGCGGCTGGATGGCCTGGAGGCCAAATTGTCGGTGCCTGAAACCAGGCGGTATAGCTCGGTGGCTGCAAGCAGGGGTGCGGAGGAGTTTCCCGCCCTCTCCGTGAACGCTGGGCCCCGGGGAGGAAAACCTCAGCCGAGAGCCAGCTCTGCTCTGGCCCCACCGGTGCCTGCCGACAAGCGGACTACCGGCGCCCGCAGCCGGAGGAAGAGAGGGAGGGCAAAGGGCTCTGATCGGACGAGGGCATCGACGATGCCCGATGTGAGGCCGACGGTACCGGGGGTGCCTAAGCCGAAAGTCACCCTGAGGCAGCCCCAATCTACGGCAGTGATCCTCCAGCTCAGGCCGGAGGCTGCTGCTCGAGGGGTGACGTATGAGGAGACGATGGCCAGAGCCAGGGAAGCCATTTCCCTAGGGGATCTGGGCATTACTGGCGTCAGAGTCAAGACGGCCCAGTCTGGGGGCAAATTGATAGAGGTGCCGGGTGCCGACAGCGGGGAGGCCGCCGATAGGCTGGCACATAGTTTGGAGGGCGTCGTGTCGGACGTGGCGACGGTAGTCCGCCCGGAGAAGCGGGCGCACATTCGCCTCTCCGACTTCGACGACTATGTGAAGCCGGAGAATGTGGCCGCCGCTGTGTCGGCACAGGGGGATTGTCCATTGGACAAATTAAGAGTCGGGAGCATTCGGTCGGCCCCCAGCGGCTTTTCTTCGGTGCTGGTAGAGTGCCCCTTGAGGGTGGCGAAGAAGCTCGCCAGTTCGGGAAGGATCCAGGTCGTGTGGAACCTGGCCAAGGTTGAGGCTGTCGGACCCAGACCTATGCGCTGTTTCAGGTGCATGGGACTGGGTCATACGCGGCCAATGTGCCCATCAACCGCAGATAGGTCGGATTGTTGTTTCCGATGCGGTATAGCGGGCCATCGGGGAGCAGATTGCTCCAAGCCGCCACACTGTTCAGTGTGTGCCGAGGCGGCGTTGCCTCATGGGCACATCATGGGCAGCAAGGAGTGTCGTCCTCCGGACACAAAAATGAGGGTCACGGAGAGACAGGATAGGGGTCCTGCCATATCAGAGCCGGTGGCGATGGAGGCGGCTGAGGAGCTGCCACCAAGAGTGCCCAAAGTCCTGGTCACAAGACTCCCCCCCCCGCTACCCCTTGCCCCTGAAGCCCCCCCAGGCGCCTCTTCCTACGGAAAGGGTGCCGGAAGGGTTCCGGGCGCGGCGACGGAGGAGGTGGTGAGGGAGCGGGAGAGTCTGAGGGAGGATAGGGAGGAGGAGGGGGAGTCTGAGCGCAGCGGGCGTGGAGCTTCCCCTACTCTTCCCAAAAGGTGTAGGCGGTCGGCCCGATTGTCGAGGCAGCCGCCTGGAGGTGAGGGGGAGGACCGCTAGTGCCGGGTCTCGTCCTGGCCCTGCTGGTCGCAGTCCCCAAACAGGTCGTTGGTGGGGAGTAGGTAAGGTGGAAGCGCCTCTTCTGCCACATGCCAAGTCCTTGGTGGTGGCGGATAGGGCGCTTTGTTGTGGTGCACTCCGTGCTTTTTGTAGAAACCTCTCCTGAGGTTAAACAACAGCACACCCTCTCGGGGGTGTGGTGTTGTTATAGACGTCGCGAACGCGTACCGCCCGGGTGATTGCGCGTGCCGGCCCTAAACGCACTACAGTGCGGGGGGGCCGACACGGGCGGTCACACGGGCGTCAGGGTGAACCCCGCGGTTCAATTCCCTCCGGGATAGGCCCCGCGGTCTTCACCGTATCGGAGTTTGGTCCCCCAGAGGTTAGTGAGTATCCCCCTCCGTCTCGCCCTTCCCAGCCTTGGGCCTTCCCTTGGCAGCCGACTGGAGACAATGGCGTCTCCATGATAGTCGGCGGGTTGTGGAAAGGCGGACGGGTGAGTCTCACATAACTTGGGGCCTCATCAAGGCCCCGGGTACTCGTAATGAGTTCCTCTGGGTTAAAAAAAAAAAAAAAAAAAAAAAAAAAAAAAAAAAAAAAAAAAGGTTAGGTTAGGTTAGGTTAGGTTAGGTTAGGTTAGGTTAGGTTAGGTTAGGTTAGGTTAGGTTAGGTTAGGTTAGGTTAGGTTAGGTTAGGTTAGGTTAGGTTAGGTTAGGTTAGGTTAGGTTAGGTTAGGTTAGGTTAGGTTAGGTTAGGTTAGGTTAGGTTAGGTTAGGTTAGGTTAGGTTAGGTTAGGTTAGGTTAGGTTAGGTTAGGTTAGGTTAGGTTAGGTTAGGTTAGGTTAGGTTAGGTTAGGTTAGGTTAGGTTAGGTTAGGTTAGGTTAGGTTAGGTTAGGTTAGGTTAGGTTAGGTTAGGTTAGGTTAGGTTAGGTTAGGTTAGGTTAGGTTAGGTTAGGTTAGGTTAGGTTAGGTTAGGTTAGGTTAGGTTAGGTTAGGTTAGGTTAGGTTAGGTTAGGTTAGGTTAGGTTAGGTTAGGTTAGGTTAGGTTAGGTTAGGTTAGGTTAGGTTAGGTTAGGTTAGGTTAGGTTAGGTTGGGGTGTGTGTTGGGTGACCTCCTCGTGGTACATCCTGGGCAACGGGCAGCTTCAACATTCTCCTTCTTGAGAGGAGTTTGATGTGAGACTGCCCGGCTAACAACCCGACACAGGCGGGAGCCCCTTCTGGGCCCTGCACCTCCACGTGCGTGTCCACTCTGGGCCGCACACTCGCCGCTCCTTCTGAGCGGCTTTGAGAGGAGTTTTGACGGCGCCCCTTCTGGGCGTCGTTACACGGGGGGGAAAGGGTAGGTTGGCGCCCCTTCTGGGCGCCTTTCAAGCGTCTCTGCACGCATAGGTGTAAACGGGGGCTTCATGCCACCCTTCGTTTTGTGTTGTCGTCGTCGCGGGTTCTGTCCCGTTCGCCACAACGACCCCAGCCCTGGCATGAGCTGGGTACGTGGTGTTCTGGGTCAGGCCTGCAGCCCATTTGGGTAAAGACAAGGAAAAGTCGATAAAACCCCACGGATACCTCCCGACCTCCGCGTGTATATAGGGTGCCCTTGGCGTTGGCGACGCATGGGCAACTTGTTGTGCCACTTTAGGGATCGGCAGCCCTCGAAGTGCCAGGGAAATGACAATCCCCAAATTGTCTGGGTGACATCCCACCAATGTCTTTATAATGGACTCGCATTCTTCAACAGCAATACCCCAGGAGGGTACCCGCCGGGAGGCGGGAGAATCCCTCCCTGGGCCCAGTTCGCTGGACCCAGGCTGCCCCACCGTCTCTGGGGGGGGCAAAGATGCGATTACATTATCGGATAGCTCCGATACCTCCCTTGGGGTAGGCAACCAGGCCCCAGGGAGCGACAATGCGTCTGGAAGGAAGGAGGATGGAGAAGGAGGATCGGGAGATGGGCCCGATGATGATAGTGTCTCGAATGACAGTGTCTTTGTCGAGGTTAGTAGTGGTGATGAAGATGATGGAAATGTGTCGGAGAGCGGTAGCGCCTATACTGTGTGCGAATCACCGAACCATTGGCAGATGCACCAGCCACACTCAATGTCGGAGAGGTCGGAGGCCGAACCGGAGCCAGAGCCAATGAACACTAGTGTTCCAAAAGGCAACAAAAGGCTTCGTGACGACTTGGGCAATGAGGAGGACGAGGATGTGGGCGGTGCGAACCCTGCCAAGATTGGCTCTCGCCAACGCGGCAGTGGCAAGCGCGGCAAGGGCGCCCCTCGCGGGCACCACGTTGGCACGTTTTCTGGCGTCACCACAGCAAAGAGGGTCCTGATGGTCTCCAGCGACGAGGACTGTTCGGACCTCATAGGTTTGACGGAGGATGGGCTGAAGGGCGTGTTCTCTGATGGGTTGACTGGTCTAGGTGTTGATGGACTGGGTGGTCCAAATAGAGAAGAGAGGAGGACAACGAGGTCACAAAGAAAGGGAACGTGTGAGGAAGATAGTAGCTCTCCAACGTGCTACAAGAAGGATCCAGTTGGTCAGGAGGACTCTAAAGCAAGGGACCTCCTGGCCATCAGAAATCACAAAGGAAAGGACTTTGTAACCCTGGCCGACCAAGAGGATGCAACTGCAATGAATTTGCTGGACGAAGCCGAGGAAGCAATCCTGACCATCTTTCAATCCGCCAAGGTATCGGGCAACCTGAAAGGCCCGATACATGGCAAGATTAACTGTGCGTCGGTAGTCCTGGCCAAAATGGTGCACGCTTTCAGGTCTATGACCCGAGACGAGGAGGTTCGTCGCCTGAATGCCCAAGTGGACATCCAGGCCAAACAGATCTCCCAGTTGAAGGCGGAAATTACGGCCTTCAAAACGGGGTACGAAGACGCCAACAGGGCAAATAATCAGCTCAGGACTCCGGCCCCCCCCATTGTAGTGGAGAGCCCGAATGTCGAGCACCTGGTGCATACCATAGGAGGCGAAATCCTTACAGAGGTGAAAAAGGATATAGACAAGCGCCAAAAAGAGTCCTTGGAGACCATGCGCAACATGTTGGAGGCCTTTAAGAGTGGCATTAACCAGAGGCTGGGTCCGGAGCCTAGAATCAGGCCGCCCCTAGCTGGTGATAAAAAGACGGCCGCTGCCGCCATTGGTACTGCTTCTTACGCAGCCGCTGCCGCCGCTGCCGTTGCTCCTGCCGCTCCCGCAGACGACGGCGCCATCGCTGGTCCCTCCCGGGCCCCACATGTGTATGTACCTGGAACAAAGGGAAAACAAGAGGTGAACAAGGGTACTCACCGTACTTACCCGGTCGCTCCGAAGAAGAGGGCTCCCTCTGCTGCTGCTCCTGCTCCGTTGGCTCCTGTGGTCCCCGCTGTTGTCCGTGAGCCGTCGCTCGACGCTGCAGCGGCTGCTCCTGCGAATGAATGGAAAGAGGCCACAAGTAAGAAAAAGAGAAGAAGGCGGAAGAAGAGGGCGGCTCAGTCGGCACCTGCGGGTGCTAACAAAACTCCCTCTCCCCCGGCAACTAAGGCGCCTTTTAAGTTGGAGGTGCCTCGGTCCTCGGTGGTCACCATGACTTTGAACAATGACGCTCTGACCAAAGGCGTTACCTATGCCACGGTCTTAAGCAAAGTCATTGGTGCCATTAATTTGGAGGATATAGGCCTAGAGTCGCTTAAGATCCGCAATACAGCGGCTGGTGGCCGGAAACTGGAGATTTCCGGCGCCACAAGCGGCCCTAAAGCGGACATTTTGGCGGCTAAAATCAAGGACACGGTTGGTGATGTTGTCCACGTCGGCCGGCCGACCAAACATGCTGAGGTCAAACTGGTGGGGCTCCATGACTGGGTGACCCGCGACTTTATCGCTGAGGCCATAGCCCGCAAGGGAAATTGTCTCGCGTCTGAGGTCTCGGTGGGTCCGATTCGCCCTGCTGTAAGGTGGGCTCCTTCGTCGGCTATTGCACGATGCCCAATACCAGTGGCTAAAATGCTTGCGGCAGAAGGCAGCATAACAATAAGATGGGCCACGGTGCAGGTGACCGTCTTGAGGCCGTCCCCCACCAGGTGCTTTAAGTGCCTAGGCACAGGGCACACTAAGTTCACTTGCCCTTCGAAAGTGGATCGCAGTGCCTCCTGCTTCAGATGTGGAAAGGAGGGCCACATGGCAGAACAATGCGAGGTCGCGGTGCCCCACTGCCTGGTGTGTGCCGAAAGCAAGGTGCCAGCGAAGCATGTTATGGGGGGCAGAGCATGCCGTCCTCCTCCTGCCAGAAGCACCACTCCTCTGTGGAAACCGGTGGTTCAGGTTCCTCGAGTGGAGCCTATGGACGTCACAGCAACGGGACCCGATGTTGGCACGGCCTAATAACATCCTACAGGCGAACCTCAACCGCTCCGTCGCCGCGCAAAACCTGCTTGTGCAGCAGATGGCGGAGTGGGAGGTTGGTGTGGCTCTAGTGGCGGAGCCACACTCTGTGCCCACCGGGTCCAACTGGATCGGGGACACGAAGGGGTTGGCACTTGTCACCACCCCCTCCAACAACAGTGCTACCCCTATCTCGCTAAGAGAGAGGGGTCCGGGCTACGTCGCTGTGACTTGGGGCGACGTGGCACTGGTGGCAGTGTATTTTTCCCCAAATCGGCCTTTGCGGGAGTTCAGGCTGTTCTTGGCTCAACTTCTGGGTGTGGTGAGGCGTTTGTCCCCGCTACAGGTTGTGTTAGCGGGTGATTTGAACGCCAAGTCCACCACGTGGGGATGTCCCAGAACCGACCACAGGGGAGTGGAGGTCGAGGAGTTTGCCGTCGAGAGTGGCCTCGTTCTCTTGAACAGGGGTCGCGTTAACACGTGTGTCCGATGGCAGGGTGAGTCGATCGTCGACGTGTCTTTTGCGACCCCTGCTATCGCTTCTCGTATTGTGGAATGGAGGGTCATGGGGGAGGAGGAATCCCTCTCCGACCACCTTTACGTGTGGATGAAGGTTTCCCCCATGTCCCTTACAAGCCTTCAGCCTGGGGCAGGAGTTCGTACGGCCCGGTTCAAAAAGTGGGCACTCACTCGCCTGAACCGTGAGGCGGCTGACGAAGCGGCTCGTCTCGAGATGTGGTTTCGGGATCCCCCGGCCTCCATGAGTGTGGACCTCCAGGCTGCCAAATTACAGCGTGCGCTGACCCGCATATGTGACGCCAGTATGCCCAGAGTCGGGGATCGTCCTCACCAGAGAGCGGTGTACTGGTGGTCGCAGGAAATCGCCGACCTGCGCACCGCCAGTATTCTGGCGCGCCGAGATCTCCAGCACTGCCGGAGGAGGCGGCACTCGAATGACGAGGAGGACCACTTCTACGCCCTGTTCAAGGCGGCAAGAAAGAGGCTGCAAATCGAGGTCCTCAAGGCCAAGACGTCAGCCTGGAACGAGTTCCTGGCCGATCTAGACAGAGACCCGTGGGGGAGGCCATACCGCACTGTGCGGAACAGGTACCGCAACTCAGCCCCCCCCACGGAGTCATTCGAGCCGGGACTCCTAGAACGAATCGTTGACGGCCTGTTTCCGGCCCGTGAGTTCGACGCAGTGCCGTTCAGCCTGCCTGAGCCGGACGAGCCTCACGATGTGGAAGCGTTCCCCCGCATCTCTGAAGAAGAGATGGAGCACGCTGTTGACCGCCTCCGCCTGAAAAGAAAGGCACCCGGGCCGGACGGCGTCCACAGCAAGGTGTTGGACATCGCCCTAGACCATATGGGAAGAAGGCTGACCGGCCTTTTTGATTGCTGCCTACGCCAAGGGAAGTTCCCTAAAGCGTGGAAGGAAGGCCGGTTATGCCTTCTAAAGAAGGATGATCGTCCACCGGACATGCCATCGGCCTATAGGCCGATCGTCCTGCTGGACGAGGCGGGCAAGCTCTTTGAGCGTGTGCTCGCTGCCCGCATCGTCGAGCACTTGGATGCCGTCGGACCCAATATTGAGTCATCTCAGTACGGGTTCCGTCGGGGCAGGTCCACGGTGGACGCGATACTTGCCCTTCGACGTACTACCGATGCGGCAGTCGCAAGAGGGGAAAGGGTGTTGGCGGTCTCGCTTGATATAGCGAACGCTTTTAACACCCTCCCCTTCAACTGTATAAACCAGGCCCTCCTTTATCACAGGGTGCCCTGGTACATAAGGAGGGTCCTGAGGGACTACCTGCAGGATAGGAAGATCCTATTTCTGCAGAAGGGCGCGGAGCGCATTAGTGCTCGCCGTATGGTGTGCGGTGTTCCGCAGGGGTCGGTCCTCGGACCCCTCCTGTGGAACATCGGATACAACTGGGTCCTGAGGGGAACTACTCTCCCCAGGACGGGGGTCATCTGCTATGCGGATGACACCCTAGTCACTGCGCGTGGCAGTGACTACCGGCATACGGTTAGACTCGCGTCGGTCATGGCCACTTTGACCGTATCGAGAATCCGTCAACTGGGGATGGAGGTAGCTCTCCCGAAGACGGAGGTGATGATATTTCACGGCCCAAGGGGAAGGCCGTCTGGCAGTTGGAGTGTCACGGTGGACGGCGTGCGTGTCGAGATAAAGTCCCGGATGAAATATCTGGGACTCATCCTTGACAGCCGCTGGACATTCGAGCCGCACTTTGCTGAGATGGCACCTCGGGTGGTGAAAGCGGCGATGGCGCTCTCGAGGGTTCTTCCTAATGTGGGGGGTCCGGGAGATAGCTGCCGTAGGCTGTACGCCGGGGTGTTGCGCAGCATGGCGCTATACGGCGCACCGGTCTGGTCCGACTCGCTCTCCCGCAAAAACATTGCGTCCCTACGCAGGCCACAGAGGGTGGCAGCGGTGAGAGCAATACGAGCGTACCGGACGGTGTCGTATACAGCGGCGACGGCCCTAGCGGGCATGATCCCGTGGGAGCTCGAAGCCAAGGTCCTGACCGAGGTTTTCGAGTTCCGCACGGAGCGAATCGCCAATGGCGAACGCCCCGCCTTGGAAGAGGTTCAGGGTGCGAGGCGAGCCGGACGTGAGATGGCGGTTTGGGAGTGGGAGCGCGATCTGGAATCTCCAGTCGCTGGTTTCCGCACCGTCGAGGCCATCAAGCCGGTGCTGTCAGGCTGGCTGAATAGATCCCACGGACAGATGAGCTACCAGTTGACACAGATACTGACCGATCACGGTTGCTTTGGCAGGTATCTGTGTCGAATTGGAAAGGAGGAGAGCACCATGTGCCATCAGTGCGGAGCTGCTGAGGATACGGCGCAGCACACTCTCCAGGTGTGCAGTGCCTTCGCCTCGCAGCGACGCACTATGGAGATGGAGCTCGGAGGCAGAGGAACCCTCGCGCTTCCTGAAGTTGTGGCCGCGATGGTGGAAAGCGAGGCCAACTGGAGTGCGGTGGCACGTTTCAGCGCCGTGTGCATGGGCCTCAAGGAGGAGGCGGAGAGGGCACGCGAAGACGCAGTCGATGCCACGCCTGCCAGGAGACGAAGGAGGACCAGGAGGAGACGGAGAGATGCGGACCTCAATCCTCCGTAATTTCGATCCTGCCACAATGGAGGTGACCGACGCTGGGCTCCAGTCCTGAGTTGGTTAATATGTCGTGTAAATAAATAGTCTATGTTTATATAAATATAGTCTGTAAATACGTGTGGTGTATAAAGTGTTATCGTGTATAGTCTTTGTTTGTCGTAATTGTTTGTATATAAATGTAAATTTGTTGTACAATATTGTTGTGTAAATGCTTGTGTGTACAAATGTACATACTGTATATAAGTTGGAGGAAACGCTGTCCCCGCGGACTTTGTCCCTCTCATGAAGGAAAACCACACCACGACCCACACCAGTGGTGATGTGTGTGTGGTACTTGTCGTCGCGAACGCGCACCGCCCGTGTGACCGCGCGTGCCGGCCCTAAACGCACCAAAGTGCGAATGGGCCGACACGGGTGATCACACGGGCGCCAGGGTGAACCCCGCGGTTCAATTCCCTCCGGGATAGGCCCCGTGGTCTTCACCGTATCGGAGTTTGGTCCCCCAGAGGTTAGTGAGTATCCCCCTCCGTCTCGCCCTTCCCAGCCTTGGGCCTTCCCTTGGCAGCCGACTGGAGACAATGGCGTCTCCATGATAGTCGGTGGGTTGTGGAAAGGCGGACGGGTGAGTCTCACATAACCTGGGGCCTCTTCAAGGCCCCGGGTACTCGTAATGAGTTACTCTGGGTTAAAAAAAAAAAAAAAAAAAAAAAAAAAAAAAAAAAAAAAAAAAAAAAAAAAAAAAAAAAAAAAAAAAAAAAAAAAAAAAGGTTAGGTTAGGTTAGGTTAGGTTAGGTTAGGTTAGGTTAGGTTAGGTTAGGTTAGGTTAGGTTAGGTTAGGTTAGGTTAGGTTAGGTTAGGTTAGGTTAGGTTAGGTTAGGTTAGGTTAGGTTAGGTTAGGTTAGGTTAGGTTAGGTTAGGTTAGGTTAGGTTAGGTTAGGTTAGGTTAGGTTAGGTTAGGTTAGGTTAGGTTAGGTTAGGTTAGGTTAGGTTAGGTTAGGTTAGGTTAGGTTAGGTTAGGTTAGGTTAGGTTAGGTTAGGTTAGGTTAGGTTAGGTTAGGTTAGGTTAGGTTAGGTTAGGTTAGGTTAGGTTAGGTTAGGTTAGGTTAGGTTAGGTTAGGTTAGGTTAGGTTAGGTTAGGTTAGGTTAGGTTAGGTTAGGTTAGGTTAGGTTAGGTTAGGTTAGGTTAGGTTAGGTTAGGTTAGGTTAGGTTAGGTTAGGTTAGGTTAGGTTAGGTTAGGTTAGGTTAGGTTAGGTTAGGTTAGGTTAGGTTAGGTTAGGTCAGGTCAGGTCAGGTCAGGTCAGGTCAGGTCAGGTCAGGTCAGGTCAGGTCAGGTCAGGTCAGGTCAGGTCAGGTCAGGTCAGGTCAGGTTAGGTTAGGTTAGGTTAGGTTAGGTTAGGTTAGGTTAGGTTAGGTTAGGTTAGGTTAGGTTAGGTTAGGTTAGGTTAGGTTAGGTTAGGTTAGGTTAGGTTAGGTTAGGTTAGGTTAGGTTAGGTTAGGTTAGGTTAGGTTAGGTTAGGTTAGGTTAGGTTAGGTTAGGTTAGGTTAGGTTAGGTTAGGTTGGGGTGTGTGTTGGGTGACCTCCTCGTGGTACATCCTGGGCAACGGGCAGCTTCAACTTTCTCCTCCTCGAGAGGAGTTTGATGTGAGACTGGCCGGCTAACAACCCGACACAGGCGGGAGCCCCTTCTGGGCCCCGCACCTCCATGTGCGTGTCCACTCTGGGCCGCACACTCGCCGCTCCTTCTGAGCGGCTTTGAGAGGAGTTTTGACGGCGCCCCCTCTGGGCGTCGTTACACGGGGGGGAAAGGGTAGGTTGGCGCCCCTTCTGGGCGTCTTTCAAGCGTCTTTGTACGCATCTGTCGTGACGAGGGTTTATGCCAGCCCTTATCGTTGTTTTCTGCCGTGCCGCGGGTTCTGTCCCGTCCGCCACAACGACCCCAGTCCTGGCATAAGCTGGGTACGTGGTGGTCTGGGTTCAGTCCCGCAGCCCATCTGGGCGCCGACAAGGAAAAGTCGTTAAAACCCCACGGATACCTCCCGCCCTCCGTGGGTATATAGGGCACCTTTGGCGAGTGGGCGTCGCATAGGTGTTGTCACTGCCTACCAGGGATCGGCAGCCCTTAAATTGCCAGGGGGATGACAACCCCATAAAATTGTCTGGGTGACTCCCCATACAGGTCAAATAATGAGTGCGTGTCCAAAAATAGTACTACCCCAGGAGGGTACCCGCCGGGAGGCGGGAGAATCCCTCCCTGAGACCGAGTCGACGGCTAAGGCCGGAGACAAGGTTTCAGGCTGCCCCACCGTTTCTGGGGGGGGCAAAAACACGCCTTTGTTATTGAAGGAAAATCTAGAGGTGACGTCTAGTGAGGAGCGTCTAGGAGGAAGAAATGAGGGGGTTCAGGAGATGGAGATCGGAGATGAACCGGAAAGAGAGGGTGATGAGCTTCACTCGGAGTCGGCTGACCCTGACCCGGACGAGTGGATGTCTTGGGACATGGTTACTGTGTCCTATTTGAGGAAGGCGAAGGGTTTGTCTCATGACATTGAGGAAGCGGAGAATGACCACTTGCGCTATATGTGCCGTGCCCTGGACATGCCATTTGAGGAGTTGGCGTCCAGATTTGATGATAGCCAAAGTAGGTCAGACTCGGAGATGAAGCGCCTTCGGGATGTGGCGGACAAGGAAATGATGGAGATGCTGCACCCGGAGAAAAAGAATGTAAAGCAGGATCGGGTCATCAGGATTGCGAAAAAATTGTTCGCGTCATTGAGGAGACACGTCGCAAATTTGCCTGATGAGATCTCGACCGCCAAAGGGACTATATCCGCTGTGGTGGGGTATCTCGAGGACATGATGTCGATCATCGACTACAGGGGCATCAATGCGTGGCATGGAATGCTCATGGCACTCGAGACCGGGAAGGAAGAGGTAAAGCTCCTGACTGAGGCCAACGAGATACTAAACGGTCGGGTCTCGGAGCTCAAAGATATGCTGAGGCTTCATAAGAGGGAAGCTCTAGAGGCAAGAGAGGCTGCGAGGAGGGAGAGGCGCCTTGCAGAGGCAAAGGTTGCTCCCCCTCCTCCTCCCCCTGTCGCTGAGACGAATGAGGAAGTTATGCATGCGCTGGCGGCCATGCAGCGGACCTTTGATGCCTCTATCGGAGGAATTAATAAGCGCCTGGATGGCCTGGAAACTAGGCTCTCGGTGCCCGAGCGAGCGATGTATAGCTCGGTGGCTGCGCGCAAGAGTGCGGAGGTATTTCCCGCCCTTCCCGCTAACTCTGGGCCCATGAGAGGGACGAAGCGACCGGGAACCCAAACTGAGCCGGCTCTGATGGCCCCCGATGAGGAGCGTACCGCTGAAGCCCGCAGCCGGCGGAGGAGGAATAGGAGGGCCAAAGGCCCTAATCAGACGGGGGCACCGGCGGTTCCCACCGAGAGACGGACGGCACCAGGTGCACGGAAGGAGAGGGTCACCCTGAGGCAGCCCACGTCGACGGCTGTAATCCTACAGCTTAGGCCGGAGGCTGTTGCCTTAGGGGTGTCCTACACGGACACCATAGCCAGAGCCAGAGATGCCATTCGCTTGGAGGAGCTTGGCATCCCTGGTGTGAGGATCAAGACGGCCCAATCGGGGGCCAAATTGATTGAGGTGCCGGGAGCGGATAGTGGAGGGGCCGCCGACAAACTGGCGCTAAGGCTAGAGGAGGTCATTTCTGACGTGGCGTCGGTCGTCCGCCCGGAGAAGCGGGCAGATATCCGCCTCTTCGACTTTGACGACTACGTCACGTCGGAGATGGTGGTCGCCGCTGTATCGGCGCAAGGAGGATGCCCCAAAGAAAAGGTCAGGGTTGGAGCCTTCCGGCCGGGCCCCGACGGAACCTCTTCGGTGAGGGTACAGTGTCCTGTGCGGGAGGCGAGGAAGCTCGCGAGTCTGGAGAGACTCCAGATTGGCTGGAGCCTGGCGAAGACGGAGGTCATTGGGCCCAGGCCTATGCGCTGCTTCAGGTGCATGGGACTGGGCCATACGCGCCCCATGTGTCCCTCATCAGTGGACAGGACGGGGTGCTGCTTTCGGTGTGGCGCATGTGGGCACCAGGTGGGAGCCTGCACGAAGCCGCCACACTGCTTGGTGTGCGCCGAAGCGGCACTGCCCCACGGGCATGTGATGGGCAGCAGGGAGTGCCGTCCCCCTGCCACAAGAATGAGGGACCCGGAGAGGCAGGAGAGGAGACCTGTCACGGTGGAGCCGGTTGAGATGGAGACAGCCGTGGAGCTTCCGCCGAGGGTGCCAACAGTCTTGCTTGCGAGGCTTCCCCCACCGTTGCCCCCTGCCCTTGATGCCCCCCCAAGCGCCTCTTCTTCCGGAAAGGGTGCCGGGAGGGTCCCGGGCGTGGGGACGACAGAGGTGGTGAGGGAGCGGGAGTCGTTAAGGGAGGACAGGGAGGAGGGGGAGTCTGAGCACGATGGCAACATTGGGCGCGGTGCTTCCCCTCTGCCCAAAAGGAGTAGGCGGTCTGCCAGGTTGTCCGGGCAGCCGCCTGAAAGAGAAAGGGAGGACCGCTAGTGCCGGGTCCTGTCCTGGCCCTGCTGGTCGCAGTCCCTTTGGGAAGGAAGCGCCTCTTTTGCCGCATACCAAACCCTTGGCAGTGGCAAATAGGGTGTTTTTTGGCGTGGTACACTTAGTGCCAAAAGTCTTATTAACTTCATTCATGCTGTGCGTTGTCAGCACGCGCCCGTATACTGGCGCGCGGCCGTCATAGTGCACGTCTCCCGTGCAAACGCGGGAGGAAGTGCGCGAGGATGGCCGTAGGTTGGTAGACGGGCGCAGGGCGGCGGCCGCGGTTTTAATCCCAACCGGATGTGTACCGTGGTTGTCGCCTTTAGTGTTCGGATTGAGTGACCCCCAGGGGTTTAGTGGGTATCCCCCTCCGTCTCGCCCTCCCAGCCGGGACTTCTTCCTGGCAGCTGACTTGGGGCTTCTCTCCTTGTCAGTGGGTGTGGAAAGGCGGACGGGCGAGTCCCACATAATCGGGCCCTCTTCAAGGGCCTGGTAGTCATAAGGACTTCCCCTGGGAAAAAAAAAAAAAAAAAAAAAAAAAAAAAAAAAAAAAAAAAAAAAAAAAAAAAAAAAAAAAAAGGTTAGGTTAGGTTAGGTTAGGTTAGGTTAGGTTGGGGTGCGAGTCAGGTGACCTCCACGTTGGTGCACCCTGGGCAACGAGTGGTCCCAACATTCTCCGTTCGGAGAAGGTTGGGTCCAATCGGCTAACATCTGGCTAGGCGGGAGCCCCTTCTGGGCCCTGCACCTCCACGTGCGTGTCCACTCTGGAACGTACACTCGCCGCTCCTTCTGAGCGGCTTTGAGGGGAGATTGGACGGCGTCCCTTCTGGGCGTCGTCAGGGGGGGGGGAAGAGGAGCTGGCGGCCCCTTAATAGCCGCCACATAAAAATTCGATGTCAGACAAAGGAGTGCTTTTGTCATACGATCCGGCTGACGCCCGGCGCATGGTCCGTATCCAGGGGCCATGTGTGAAATTTGTCATGGAGAACCGATCGCGATACTACGCTGCTCGCGCCAGCCGCTCACCGATTACCGGGTCGGTGAGTGTCAAATTTGTTACCGAGGCGAGGGAGGAGGAGGCAGGGGGAGTCCTGCGTTTGCGAGGAGGGGGCGGCGACACCCGGAAGAGGTCGCGGAGTGCGGGCGACTCGTCGGATGGGTCCGAGGAGTCGTCTAGGTCCAGCCCAAAGATTGGTACGGGGCGGAGAGGACGTGGCAGGTCTGGGCGTGACACCTTGCCCAGACCGGCGTGGGAGGAGCTCGGCAGCGAGCTGGACGCGGACCTCTCGGAGGAGCTCTCCACCTATGAGGAGCTCCTTCGCGACGTCCAGGCGTCGCTAGAGAAGGCCCTGGCGCACGGCGGTTCGGCGGCGATCATAGAGGCCGTCCGAAACAAAAGGAAGGAGATCCGGGAGAGGATGCGGGGGGTCCGCGAGAAGCAGCGTGTGCGTGATGCCGCCGCGGGCTTCTCGCTGACGCAGTTCGAGGCTGAGGCCCGCGCCGCTGAGACGGCTAAAGGGAGGGAAGCCCCAACGGCGCCAGTACTGCAAAGGGAGGCGGCGCCGTGCGCGTGCGGCAAATCGGAGGAGGTCGCGCAGCTGGCCCTTGCCAACGAAAGGCTGCAGGGCGAGGTGGGAGAGCTGCGGGCGGAGCTAGCGGCCCTCAAGCAGGGCCTCAGCGGGAGGCCGCCCCCGCGTGCGGAGGCCGCACCTGTGCCTCAGTCCGAGGAGGGAGGTGTGCCTCAGTCCGAGGAGGGAGGATTCGCGGAGCTGAGAGCTCTGCTCCTCGGCTCCCTCGGCGCGATTAACGCGCGCCTGGACGGGCTAGAGGCGAGGGGTTCCGCCGTGCCCGTGAGGACGCGTCCTGGGAGGGAATTCCCGCCCCTTCCCACGCCGAGCACGAGACGAGCACCGCCGCTTGTGCCCCCACCCCAACGGCCCGTGGGCCGGGCCCCGGCGCCTGCGGGCGAGGAGCCGTGGTCAGTGGTGACCCGCCGTCGGCGGAGGAGAGCGGGAGCGGCCCCGGTCGCCAGCTCTGGTGGCGCACCACCTGCCACCGGAGGAACACCCCTGCCCCGGAGGGCCCCGGCGGCCCCGGCGGCTCGGAGGGAGCCCCCGAGGAGGCGACTGAAGCCCCCCCGCTCGACGGCAGTCTCGGTGAAGCTGACGGCGGAGGCGGTGGAGAGCGGCGTCACGTACGCCGCCGTGATCCAGAGGGCGAAGGCGGCCATTAATTTGGCCGACGTCGGGATCACGTCCGGGCTAACGACCCGGATCTCCATGTCGGGCGCCCGGTTGCTGCAAATCGCGGGCGCAGACAGCGGGGACGTCGCCGACCGCCTGGCCGCTCGGCTGAGAGAGGTGGTGGCCGATGTGGCGACGATCGCCAGGCCGGAGAAATGCGCGGACGTGCGCATCTCCGGCCTTGACGATACTGTCACCGCCGAGGACGTGGCGCAGTCGGTGGCCACGAAAGGGGGATGCCCGCCGGATAAGGTCAGGGTGGGAGCGCTGCGACCCGGCCCTGGCGGCCGGCCTGGCTCAACATCGGTGTTGGTGAGCTGCCCGGTCAGGGCGGCCCGGATTGTCGTGGCGGCGAGGAGATTGCTGGTGGGCTGGCTGTGGGTCCCAGTAATGCTCCTCGACTCGCGCCCTATGCGCTGTTTTAGGTGCATGGGCGTGGGTCACACCAGGGCGTTTTGCCCCCCCTCTAGTGTGGACCGCAGCCTTGATTGCTTCCGCTGCGGCCTCCCGGGGCACAAAGCAGCGGAGTGTTCCGCAGTGCCGCGGTGCGCGGTCTGTGCGGACAGAGGGGCCCCTGCGGGCCACATTATGGGGAGTCGGGCGTGCGTCCCCCCTCGAAGGAGGGTGCGGGACAGCTCCCCAGCGCGCACGACAGCGCAGTACCACGCGCCGAGACGGACCACGGAGGAGGTCGAGATGCTGGAGGCAGATGCCCCGCTCTCGGACCAGCCCTCCCCATCCTCTAACCCCAATGCCTCTCCGTTGAGAGGTACAGGGAGAGTACTGGGGTCGGACAGAGAGGATGCTCCGGAGGTAGAGACGGACGAGGGGTCGGATAGTCCGATCCGTCTGTCTCAAGCGCGCAGGCAGTCCGTGGAGTCAGAGGTGTACGACCTGGACTAGCCTATGGCCATGTAAAAGCCCGAGAGGATAGCCTGAGGGGTATTGGCGCCGCGTAAAAGCCCTTGAGGTAGGGTAGCGGCAGCACTCGGTGGCGTCCCTATCTGGGACACCGCCGACTGCAGAGGGGAAAGGGGGGTTCATGCTCTTGCATGGGCTTCCTTTTCAGGGGGGAGACCCTCTTAGGGGTGCGAGTCAGGTGACCTCCACGTTGGTGCACCCTGGGCAACGGTTGGTTCCAACAGTCTCCCGCTCTGGCGTGTAGTAGACGCTTGGACCCAGCCGGCTGACATCTGACTAGGCGGGGTCCCTTCTGGACCTTGCAGCTCCCATACGTGGCCCACTCTGGGTCGCATAACTCGCTTGCTCCTTCTGAGCAGCGAGAGGAGTTATTGACGGCGTCCCTTCTGGGCGTCGTACCATAAAGACGGCCGCCTCTTAAAGGTTCTCAGGTCGCACGGGGGGAAAGGGGGCATCGGTGAGAGCGGTGCAACCGGGGTGTACGCCAACCCCGAAGCCGTTATCTGCCCTTTTGCGGCAACGACCCCACCGATGGCGCCGTGGGTACGCTGCGATTGGGCAGACCGGAGGCCAAACGGCCGCGGGAAGGAAAACCCATCAAGCCCCGGAGAACACCGGTAAAAACCTACGGACACCGCCCGTCCTCCGTAGTATATAGGGCGCCCTCGGCGTGTGGACGACGCGTGGGTGACCTTTTTGGTCCAGCGGGGAAGGGCAGCCCCTAAAGTGCCACTGTGAGGGGGGGTATGGCAACCCGTAAATTGCCACCCCAAAATGATGAGCAGCAATAAAAAGATATTACCCCAGGAGGGTACCCACCGTCAGGTGGGAGAACCCCTCCCCGGGACTAGCAAGTCGGGCGATAAGTCGTCCGTCTCGTTGGCCCCGGGCAAGCCCCTCGTTTCTGGGGGGGGCATTATTCTGCGCGTGGAGGCGAAGGAGAAGGAGGGCTTCACGGATTCGGACTCAGAGTCCGTAGTCATGGGAAGCGTTAGCGGTGCGAGGAAGAGGCCACTTGACCCCGTTTTGGACTCCGACGATCAGTCGGGGAACGAGTCTGTGGTGTCGTCGGCCTCGGCCAAAGTGTCGTCGGCGAGGAGAGGACGCTCAGTCGCCGCGGGAATATACGGCACAAGAGAGGAGAAGCGAGCCGATGGTCAGCGGGCCAGGAACGCCAAGGATGTCGCGAGGGATGGGCGAGAGGGGTTGTCCGAAGGACACCCGTCACCTCGCCCCGCCTCTGTTGACTCCTTTGGCGAACTTGTTGGGCTTACCAGCGAGGCGGCTCTCGAGATGGAGATCCCATTCGTCGCGGAACCGTCGGACCCCTTGACGGCCGACGAAATACAGGAGGTGGGCATCAGATGTGCGCTGGCTGTGAAGAGGGTGGCCCAGACGTCCGGGCACCTTAAAGGCACGTGCCAGGGCACTCTAAATAATGCCGTGTCGGTGATCCGAAGATGCCTGTCCAACCTGGCGTCCAGGACCTTGGACGACGAATCCAAACGGATTGAGGCGCAAAACTTGCGTCTACAAGAGATTGTGGAGAGCCTGAGGGCGGAGGTCGCCTCACTGAGGAGTGAGATCGGCCGGAACAGTGCGTCACCGCGCTGGGCACAGAGCCCTCAAGTCGCCGCTTCCGAACCCGGACGAGACGACCCTCTGCTGGCAGCTCTCGCCAACATGAGAGAGACGATGGAGGCGTCCACTATTGCATTGGGTGCACGGCTGGATCGCCTAGAGGCAAGGTCGGTGGCATCGGAGAGTGTCCGCCCGCCCTCTGTGGTTGAGAGCGAGAGATTTGGGGACTTCCCCTCTCTCCCTACTCCTGCAAGGGTGGCTGGGCGCAAACGGGTGTCTACCCCTCTACCCCGAGTGTCGCTCATCAGCGACCAGACGTCGGCTCCTAGAGTCCCGCTTTCTCAAGCGGGCACTAGTCGAGCGCAGCCGCCACTCCCGTCTGAGGCTTGGACGGAGGTGCCCCGTGGCGGGAGAAAGCGGAAAGGCCGAAAGGCACCTCCTGCTGTGGCGAGTCCCTCCACTCGCCCACCAACGACGACTCCGCCTTCGGCTTCAGTGCCGGGTCGCGCAGCTGTGCCACCGGTTCACCCGGTAGCGCAAGCAGCGCCGAAAAAGAGGAAGCGCAGGAGGACCGGGTTGAGGCAGCCGAAGACCGCGGCTATCGTGGTGCAGCTACGCCCTGAGGCGATCGCGATGGGGATGACGTATGCCCAGACCATCGCGAAAGCCAGGCAGGAGATCTCGCTCGCCGACCTCGGTATAGGGGAAGGCGTGAGATCCCGAACCGCCGCCACGGGAGCGCGGCTCATCGAGGTTCCGGGTGCCGGAAGCGGCCAAAAGGCCGATTTGCTCGCTCAACGGCTCGAGCAGGTGTTGTCGGAGGTGGCCACGGTTGTCCGGCCTGAAAAGTGCGCGGATCTCCGCGTATCAGGGCTAGACATCGCAATCGCCGCCTCCGACGTCGCTGCAGCCGTTGCTGCGAAAGCCGAGTGCTCCGTTGAGAGCGTGAGGGTGGGCCAAATCAGAGCTGGCCCTGACAATGCGAGGTCCACCATTGTGCGCTGCCCCATACGAGCGGCCAAAGCGCTGGTGGCGACAGGCAAGCTGCTCCTGGGGTGGAGCACTGCCACAGTGGTTGCCCTTGAGCCCCGCCCAATGCGGTGCTTCCGCTGCATGGGCGTGGGCCATACAAGGCCGAGGTGCCCATCCGCCGTAGACCGCACCGGACTTTGCTTCCGGTGTGGTCAGCTAGGACACCAGGCGAGGGTCTGCACGCGCCAACCACGCTGTGCAGTTTGTGCCGAGGCCAACAGGCCATTCGGCCATTTGATGGGTGGCAGGGGATGTAGTCCCCCTGTCGTCAGGGCTCGTCCGGAGATGCCGGAGCCACGCCCTGATTCACAGACTACCCCGAGGGAAGCCGCCCCGCCATTGGCGGAAGAGCTGGCTATGGAGACAGTAGAGGAGGCCTCTACGCATCGCACCGCGAGCTCTGCGCCCGACCCCCCCAATGCCTCTGCTTCCAGAGGTACCGGGGATGAAGGTGTAAGGGAGGCAGAGGACCCGGGAATGAGTTCCGGCGCTTTGGCCCGGCTCAGACCCAGGTCCAAGGATGGGCGCTTCGTCGCCCCAAAACCGACGCAGGAGGGCCCCAAAGGGCCACGCTGACTGTGGGGCCCCATAACAGTCAGCAGTGGGTCGCCCGATAGGGCGTGGCTGGTGGATGGCGCGGTCCACTATTAAAACAGATCCCGCGTCAGCCACGTACCGGCGTGTCTGGTTTTCCCTGGGGTTTTTAGTGGGTCGACCGAATAACATCTTTGGTCAACCCCACATACCCCCGCGGGTGGCCCCGACCCGCGGGATGATTCCGTAGGGAATTTTCCCCAGGGCAAAAAAAAAAAAAAAAAAAAAAAAAAAAAAAAAAAAAAAAAAAAAAAGGTTAGGTTAGGTTAGGTTAGGTTAGGTTAGGTTAGGTTAGGTTAGGTTAGGTTGGGTTGCGAGTCAGATGACCTCCACGTGGTGCATCCTGGGCAACGAGTGGTTCCAACATTCTCCGTTCGGAGAAAGTTGGGCCCAATCGGCTAACATCTGGCAAGGCGGGAGCCCCTTCTGGGCCCTGCAACTCCTGTGCGTGCCTACTTTGGGCCGCACATCTCGCTGCTCCTTCTGAGCAGCTTTGAGAGGAGTACCACAAAGACGGCCGCCCCTTAAGGGTTATCAGGTCGCAACGGGGGGAAAGGGGAGCACCGCGAAAGCGGTGCAACGGGGGCCTACGCCAGCCCCCGATCGTCGTAAACCACTGCGGTTCCTGCAACGACCCCCACTCGCGGCGTTGTGGGGTACGCGGGTTCCGTGGTGGAGCGAGGGCTTGCCTTAACCGGCCGGCCGCGTGAAGGACACACTCTAAAACCCGAGAGAAACCTCGTTAAAACCTGTCATTTTCCCCGCCCTTGACAGTATGTAGGGTTCCCCGTGTATGAGGCCACTGCACGGGGTGACCGTTATTTGCTCTCCACTCGTGGGATTAATGTCTAGTTGTTCAAATAATTTTTCTGACGTTTCGGTGAAGTCGGCGGAGCCTGATTCCAGGTCCGTCGTGGGTAGTAGTGGAGTGTCCGACCCCAAAGGGAAGGACGTGGATGGCAGCCTTCTGGCTGGGCCCGAGAAGGGCGGAGTTGAGGTGGAGACGGGCGGACTGAAGCTCACCTTCAGGTCGTCCAGGGCTGCTGGCAGTTCATCGCCAACCGCCGCGCGATCGCGCAGCGTGTCTGCAGCTAGGATGGAACGGGATGTCGACGTCGAGTCCGATTCATCGGCGGTTTCTATGAAATCGGCCGTTGACTCCGTCGCTAATACCAAATCTTCGTTCATGAAGAAAAAGGGGAGTCGTGCCAGCTCGCCGGCAGTGTCGGCTCGCAGCAAGGGCGTAGCCCGCACCTCCCCTTATCCAAAGCGAGGACAAAAAGAAGACCAGTGCAGTGAATTGTCAGACGCCAGCACCATCAGCGTCGACACGCTCACTGGCTCGTTGAAGAGAAAACGTCCCCCCAAAACATCGAAGGGGGGCAAGCAGTCGGAGGCTCTCTCTGACTCGTCTGAGGAGGGTCCCAAGAAGCCGGCCCAACGTGGCCGAGGGAGACCCCCCACAACGGGGGAGTACGTCGGTCTCGCCCACGCCAAGCGCGAGCATGCCGCTGCAATCCGCGAGGAGCAGCAGGTCGCGCTCGACCGGGAGGTGGCGCAAATGGAGCGCCGCGCATACGAGACCCGGGCTGCGTTCTACGCTAGTAGAACTGAAGGTGAGGCCCCTACGCCCACAGATCCGGACCTGAAGACCGCCCTCGACATCGAGGAGGTGGTGAAGGCGGACTGTGCGGTCATAGTGGAGGTGGCAAAGAAGTCCTCGCACCTCCAGGGCCCCTTCCAGAAGGCTTTAAAGAGGGCGGCGCAGTCCATAATGGATTGTTTCCGCGAGGTGTCCTCAAAAAACATCTCAGAGGACACCCGCATCTTGAAGGCGGAAAACGTGAGGCTGCAGCAGCAGCTGGCAGATCTCACGAAGACTGTAGCAGCTCTGTCTGCAGAGGTAGGGAACCTCAAGGGTAGAAAGAAGTGTATGTCCCCTCCCCTCACTCTCCCTGAGGTTCTGCCCTCGGTTGATATCATGGAGACGGACTGCCCTCCTCCGAGGCCTCTCTCGCCGACCGTCGTCGTGCAGGAGACTGGCCGTGGAAAAACCAAGACCGCCTACGAGGAGCCGGACGCCCTCCAGGCCTTTGAAGCAAGGCTGGCCAGAACTTTCGGGGCCATGCTAAATGCTCGCCTGGAGGGTCTGGAGGATCGCCTGCTGCCGGCCAAAAGCCTGCGGCCGCCGCTGGCGGCGGACCGCAAAGCAGCAGCTGCGCCCACCCCCCCCACTATCAAGGGGAAAGCCAAGCCGGCCAAACCAACTATGCCGGCTATAAAGGGCAAGGTGGAGGCCAAAAAGCCGAATCCCCCGCCAAAGCAGGCGAAGAAAGCCGGTCCTCCTGCGGCCGTTCCGTCCACCTCCCGGGGTGCTGCAAAAGCACCTCCCCCGGTTGAGGCAGAACAGGTATGGACGACGCAGGAGTCGCGCAAAAAGCGCCAAAGGAGGAGGAGGAAGGCCAAGACATCGGCCCCTCCAGAACAGGCCCCGCCCCGCCAATCTTACTCGGCGGCGGCCAAGCAGCAGAAGGCGCCTCGGCGGAGGCCTAATAACACCTCAGCCCCGCCCGCCACTGCTCCTGCTAGGAAGGCCCGTAAGGCCGGTCGAAAGACCAAGCTGGTGGCGCCGAAGTCGGCGGCAGTGGTAGTGACCCTTACTCCCGAAGCGGTTGAGAAGGGGGTCACCTACGCCGACGCGCTTGCCAAAGCTCGAGACTCGGTGGACATCGACGGGATGGATATCCCAAACCGTCGGTGTCGAAATACTATGACCGGGTCTAAGATCATTGAGATCTCGGGTGAGGCCTCCGCCGACAAGGCCGACCAGCTGGCCGGCAAAATGAGGGAGGCACTTGAGGGCATGGCCACAGTCATCCGACCCACCAAGACCGCAGACGTGAGGGTAGGTGGTCTAGACGAGTCGGTGATGGAGGCGCACTTAGCCGCAAAGATCGCGGCCAAGGGTGGATGTGGCGTGGACGCCGTGAAGGTGCGCCCCATCCGCTACGGCACTGACGGCTTTGGCTCGACAGTGGTGTCGTGTCCGGTCGCCGCTGCCAAGAAGGTTGTGGACGCCGGCCGCCTGCTGATAGGGTTCAGTGCGGCCAACGTCAGAGCACTGGAAGCCCGTTCCGACCGGTGCTTCCGGTGTATGCAGGTGGGGCACGCCAGAGCGAGCTGCCCTTCAAAAACCGACCGGAGCAATCTATGCTACCGGTGCGGTAAGGAGGGGCACAGGGGCTACGAATGTAGCGCGAAGCCCCACTGTGCCGTGTGTGCCACGGCCAAACGACCGGCGGGCCACGTAATGGGGGGGCGTAGTTGTAAGCCTCCCCTGGCCAAGGGCAAATTGCCGGCGCGTTCAGCTCGCCAGGCCGCCCCCGCCACACAGACGGCGCCCCTAACGGGGCCAGAGGAGGTTGATATGGTGGTCGAGCAATGTTAAGACGGCCCCATATCAACTTTCTACAGGTGAACCTGAACCACTCTACCAGGGCTCAGGATCTGCTACACCAGAGCCTGGCAGAGTGGTCAGTGGACGTGGCGGCGGTGTCAGAGCCGTACTTTGTCCCCAACCAGCCCAACTGGGTCGGGGACACATGCGACTCTGCCGCCGTGATGGTGCGTGCGGCCCCAGGATATACACCCCCCTCAATTTATGAGCGGGGTGCTGGGTACGCGGCGGTCGTTTGGGAGGATACGGTTATTTTCTCGACCTATTTCTCACCAAACAGACCGCTCGCCGACTTCAAGGCGTTCCTAATAGTCGTCGGCGTAGCCATCAGGAGGGCGGCCCCGCGTCAGGTTCTCGTCCTCGGAGACCTGAACGCCAAGTCGGTCGTCTGGGGTTGTCCAGCGACCGACCAGAGGGGCCAGGCTGTGGAGCAGTGGGCAGCCGCTGCTGGGCTGTCGCTCCTTAACAGGGGCGCAGTCCACACGTGCGTGCGGCACAACGGAGGCTCGGTGGTGGACGTGTCGTTCGCCACCCCAGCCCTCGCATGCACGATCAGTGACTGGAGGGTGGTGCAGGACGTAGAGACTCTCTCGGACCACAGATACATCCGATTCGAGAGCTCCACCCTGCACCAAAGGCCCCCACAGCCCACAAGCTGCGACCGGCCTCCCCGCTGGGCGCTCAGCAGGCTTAAGCCGGAGCTGGCGAACGAGACGGCGATATTCGAAGACTGGTTCTCGCGTCCGATGTCCGGTCCGGACGTCGATGAATCAGCTCGCCGTCTCCGCGGCGCTTTGACGGAGGTGTGCCAGGCTTCTATGCCTCGGGCGCAGCCTCCGCGGGACCGCCGTGAAGTTCACTGGTGGTCCCAGGACATTGCAGTCATGAGGGAGGACTGCAGTGTGCAAAGGCGGGCCTACACTAGGGCCCGCCGGCGCCGCGTGAGGGACACTCAGGAGGAGGACCACCTGTACGAGCTGTACAGGCAGTCGAAAAAGACCCTGCAGACTGCGATTGCCTCCTCAAAGGAGGTATCCAGAGAAGAGCAGTTGCAGGGTCTGGATCGGGATCCGTGGGGGCGGCCGTATAAGCTGGCACGCAACCAGCTGAAAGCGCGCGGCACGCCCATCACGGAGAGGATGGATCCCGACCTCCTGGGGTCGGTCATCGGGGGTTTGTTTCCCCCGGCCGAGGAGGGTTTTGTTCCCCCTCGGATGGCCCCGCCAGCTCCGGACGAGGAGGGCGAAAGGGATCCTCCTCCTCTTATTGACGAGGAGGAGTGGAAGGATGCCGTCGCCCGTCTCAAAGGGCGCAAGACGGCACCGGGACCTGACGGCGTCCCGAAGCGGGTGTTGGACCTGGCCCTAAAACATCTCGGGGCCAGGGCTAGGGAACTGTGCGACGCTTGCTTCAAGTTCGCACAGTTTCCCAAAGTATGGAAGGAGGGGCTGTTGTGCCTTATTGAGAAGGAGGGGCGTCCGGCGGATGACCCCTCGGCATATCGCCCCATTGTGCTGCTGGACGAAATCGGGAAGGTCTTCGAGAAGATCATCGCTTCCCGAATAGTCCAGCAGCTGGGAGGGGGAACGGGCCCCGACCTCTCTGAGGCCCAGTACGGCTTCCGGACGGGGCGTTCGACAATCGACGCCCTAACCGATCTCCGGACTCTCGTTCACGAGTCTGTTGAGAGGCGGGAGGTGGTGTTGGCGGTGTCGCTGGACATTCGCAACGCGTTCAATAGTCTCCCGTTCGGCGTCATCATGGAGGCTCTTCGCTATCACAAAGTGCCTCCATATCTGCGCCGAATAGTGGGAGACTATTTGAGGGACCGGGACGTAGCGTACGTGGGACGTGACGGCGAGCTTGGCCGTCACAGGGTGTCCCGCGGCGTTCCGCAGGGGTCGGTCCTCGGCCCCCTAATGTGGAACGTCGGTTACGACTACGTCCTCCGGTGTGGGCTCCCCCCGATGGTGCGTGCGTTTTGTTACGCTGACGACACGCTCGTCACCGTCCGGGGGACGCAGCTGGAGGATGTCCAGCGCCTGGCGTCCGTGTTCGTTAGCCATATCGTGCGGCGGATACGGACGTTGGGCTTAGAGGTGGCCCTCCACAAGACCGACGCCATGGTGTTCCATGGGCCTCGGAGACGGCCGTCAGCGGGTGCGTCAATCGTCGTGGAGGGCGAGAGGGTCGTTCTGAAGCCCCAGATGAAGTATCTGGGGCTGGTGATTGATGGGCGGTGGGGTTTCGAGGAGCACTTCCGACTCCTCGAACCCCGGCTGCTGGGAGCAGCGGATGCCCTCGGGCGTCTCTTGCCCAATGTGGGGGGCCCGAGCGTGGCATGCCGCCGACTCTACGGCGGCATCGTGCGCTCCATGGCGCTGTATGGGGCGCCGGTGTGGGCTGATTGTTTGAGCCCACACGCCATCGCCTCTCTTCAGCGGGCTCAGCGCGCAATGGCGCTGCGGGCGATCCGGGGCTACCGAACGGTGTCCCGGAAAGTGGCGTGTGCTCTCGCAGGGACGCCCCCGTGGGAGCTGGTGGCGGAGGTGCTCGCTGCGGCATACCGGCAGCGAGCGGAGGAGAGGGCCAGTGGCAATCGTCTGGCCCCTCAAGAGAGGCGCTCTGCTCTCGAGGGAGCACGAGAAGAGATGTTCCGCCTATGGTCCGAGGACCTGGGCGAAGGGGCCTCGGCTACGCAAACGCGTAGTCTGGAGGCCCTACGCCCCGTCCTCCAAGCATGGGCGGAGCGGCGCCATGGGTCGCTCACGTACCATCTGGTGCAGGTGCTGTCCGGACATGGCTCGTTCGGACGCTATTTGCACCGGATCGGAAGAGAGCCGACCCCACAGTGCCACCATTGCGGGGCAGCGGAGGACACGGCGCAACACACCCTAACGGTGTGCTCTGCGTTCGATGTCCAGCGCTCCGCATTGGTCACTGTGATTGGCGCGGACCTCTCCCTGCCGACCGTGGTTCTGTCCATGCTCGGTAGCGAGAGGTCCTGGGAGGCGGTCAACTCCTTCTGCGTCGACGTCATGACGCTGAAGGAGGAGGCGGAACGGGCCAGGGAGGATGACCCCCTGGCAAATCCGTGCCGCCGCAGACGCCTCCTGCGGAGGAGGCGGCAATACCAGCGCCTTCTCCAACCGGTGGGAAACCAGCGCGGTCCGAGCCCTAGGGGGGGCTCCGACCGTGCATTGCACAGGTCCCCACTGAGGGCCGACGCCCCGCATGTCCCGGCGCGTCGGCGACCCGTCTTACCAAATGACGGGTCAAGCGTGTCCGTCCATCGTTTTCGAGGGCGGTCACCCGCCCCAATCAGGGGCGGAAGAGGGGCTCGCCCATCTACTGGGCGAGCAGTCACCGACGGGGTTGTGGAAGTGTCCGAAAGGGTTCCCATGACCTCGTCAGGCTCCACCATGCCGGCGTTCGATGCGTCCTCCTCAGATGAGGACGACGCGATGATCGCCGGTCTGCTGGTTCCAAGGTGACGAGAGGACATCGGAGTGGTTTTTACCGAGTCGGCCTCGGCTCGCTTTTTCTAGGGCTTCGGCCCTGGAACAGAGTCTAGGCCATCCTCGGACAGCCAGCGGGACCCCTCATGCCCGCTGATGCGCCTGTTTGCAGGTTTTCCACTTCGTAAAAAAAAAAAAAAAAAAAAAAAGGTTAGGTTAGGTTAGGTTAGGTTAGGTTAGGTTAGGTTAGGTTAGGTTAGGTTAGGTTAGGTTAGGTTAGGTTAGGTTAGGTTAGGTTAGGTTAGGTTAGGTTAGGTTAGGTTAGGTTAGGTTAGGTTAGGTTAGGTTAGGTTAGGTTAGGTTAGGTTAGGTTAGGTTAGGTTAGGTTAGGTTAGGTTCTGGATCCCATGGCGTGAAAGACGCAAGCAAGCAAGTATATGTGTGTATGTTGTAAATAGTATATTTGTAAATGTCGTGTGTATATGTTATGTGTGAAGGTTGCACTGTCCTCGCGGACTAAGTAACCTCTTCTGAGGTAACCTCCTCCGAGGTTGAACCACAACATGCCCTTCCGGGGGTGTGGTGTGGTACTAGACGTCGCGAACGCGTACCGCCCGTGTGACCGCGCGTGCCGGCCCTAAACGCACTAAAGTGCGAATGGGCCGACACGGGTGATCACACGGGCGCCAGGGTGAACCCCGCGGTTCAATTCCCTCCGGGATAGGCCCCGCGGTCTTCACCGTATCGGAGTTTGGTCCCCCAGAGGTTAGTGAGTATCCCCCCCCGTCTCGCCCTTCCCAGCCTTGGGCCTTCCCTTGGCAGCCGACTGGAGACAATGGCGTCTCCATGACAGTCGGTGGGTTGCGGAAAGACGGACGGGTGAGTCTCACATAACTTGGGGCCTCTTCAAGGCCCCGGGTACTCGTAATGAGTTCCTCTGGGTTAAAAAAAAAAAAAAAAAAAAAAAAAAAAAGGTTAGGTTAGGTTAGGTTAGGTTAGGTTAGGTTAGGTTAGGTTAGGTTAGGTTAGGTTAGGTTAGGTTAGGTTAGGTTAGGTTAGGTTAGGTTAGGTTAGGTTAGGTTAGGTTAGGTTAGGTTAGGTTAGGTTAGGTTAGGTTAGGTTAGGTTAGGTTAGGTTAGGTTAGGTTAGGTTAGGTTAGGTTAGGTTAGGTTAGGTTAGGTTAGGTTAGGTTAGGTTAGGTTAGGTTAGGTTAGGTTAGGTTAGGTTAGGTTAGGTTAGGTTAGGTTAGGTTAGGTTAGGTTAGGTTAGGTTAGGTTAGGTTAGGTTAGGTTAGGTTAGGTTAGGTTAGGTTAGGTTAGGTTAGGTTAGGTTAGGTTAGGTTAGGTTAGGTTAGGTTAGGTTAGGTTAGGTTAGGTTAGGTTAGGTTAGGTTAGGTTAGGTTAGGTTAGGTTAGGTTAGGTTAGGTTAGGTTAGGTTAGGTTAGGTTAGGTTAGGTTAGGTTAGGTTAGGTTAGGTTAGGTTAGGTTAGGTTAGGTTAGGTTAGGTTAGGTTAGGTTAGGTTAGGTTAGGTTAGGTTAGGTTAGGTTAGGTTAGGTTAGGTTAGGTTAGGTTAGGTTAGGTTAGGTTAGGTTTTTTTTTTTTTTTTTTTTTTTTTTTTTTTTTTTTTTTGCAGCTACTCCCCGCTATTTTTGCAGGTCTTTTGGTATCTTTTTTATTTTTTTCTCTCTTTTTTGGGGTTTAAATAAACTTGAGCTATAGGAGCTCGAATACTATTTCTTTTTTATTACTCTTTTCTTTTATCTTTTCTTTTATCTTTTCTTTTCTTTTTCTTTTTCTTTTACAATATCATTCTTATTTCTATTACAATTTTCTTCTTTGTTTACATTGTTTCTTATGCTAATACATTTCTCTTATTGCTAATACATCTTATATTTTCTTATATTAATTGTTTACATTATTTCCTTTCTTACATTCATATTTTTACCTCTTCCTTTTCTCATCTTACTTTGTAATTATTACATTTTTTATTTCCCCAATTACATTCCTGCCACTTTTGTGGTCTTGCTTTGCCATGACATATTTGACTACATACAGTTTTAATAAATTAAGTAACATTTAGTACTTAGTCGTCCTTGTTTCTCTTAGTGACTATATTAACAATATTTTTGGCAAAATTCATGAATAATCTCCTTTCCTTCTTTATGCTCATTATTTCCTTTAGGGTATCTTTACTCAGTTTCGTGTCAATTTTTTGTTGCAGAGTGTACCTATCGTGTATGTGTATTGGGCAGTCAAGTAGTATATGGAAAATGTCCTCGTCCGCCGTCGGGTCACAGGCACATGAGGGGCTGTCCCTGCACTTAAACCTGTGCAGGTATGCACAGAATCCCCCATGGCCCGTCAAGACCTGCGACGCGGTTCGGTCGATGGACATCTTCCTCACAGTGTTATATGCGTCCACCCCATTCGGGAAAAAGACCTTGGTGGTCGCGGCTGAGGCTTCCGTCCTATACCTGCTGTCCCACTGCTCGATTGTCCCCGCCCGTAAATGACGTTTGACATACGAGATGGGGCAGCAGTCATAGTCCGCTCTGGTCTTCAGTTTGAGGGCGGCCTCCTTCGCTAACTCATCCGCTCTCTCGTTCCCTCCCACTCCGACGTGGGCCCGTATCCAATAAAGAGAGACTAGTTGGTGGTTGTCTCTCAGGAATTCCAGGTTACCCTGTACCGCCTTCGTGATTGGATGCGAGGAGTCTGGATCCATCAGCGTCTGGAGAGCCGACCTCGAGTCGCTCAGAATAGCCGCTTCTTTGAATTTTTTGCCAATGATAATTTCAGTCGCTTGGAGGATAGCGTACAACTCGGCTTGGAAGACCGTACAGTATGGCTCCAGTCTGAATTTTCGGGTACACATCTCGACCTTCCCTTTCCAACAGGTCAGGGCGGCTCCGACTTTCCCCTCCAGCTTGCTGCCATCAGTGTATATCTTGACCAAGTCTTCTGCCAGCTCGCTATCCTCTTCCGCGTTTTCCAAAAGGGTAAATTTAGAATTTAGCATCCTACTGGGGTGGGTGTTCTCTGTGAATGGTGCGCGTTGCTCGACCCTCCTGCCACTCAATACTGCCTGGGGTTTCCCGCGCTTTGCCTCAAAAAGCCGGGATGCTTCTTGGATCCGAAGATCCAGCGGAAGCAGCCCCGACAGTATTAGAGCAGCGTTTAGGGAAACCGTCCTGTTGCTTTTTGTAATTTTCTGCGCGAAACCTCTCAATACAACATCGAGGGCTTTTCGGGAGACTGCCTTCTTCGCCTCCTTGGACCAGACGCTTGCTGCGTACAAGATCACGGGTTCGATAACAGCTTTATAGATCGTTTTAATGATCTCCGGGTGCAGTCCCCACGAAGCCCTCGCCGCTCTGCAAACTCCCTTATATATTCCTATCGATTTATTACATATATATTGTATATGCCTATTAAAAAGTAGTTTGTTGTCGAAAATGACACCTAAAATCTTTATCTCCTCAACTATCTCGATTTCCGTACCTCCCATCTCCAGACGGGGCGTGTCGAACTTCAACTTTTTGGTAATAACCATTGCCTTTGTCTTGTGTGGCGCGAAGTTGAGTTTGTTCGACTCGCCCCACTTCTGGATACGGGAGAGAATGGAATTAGCCCTAGCAGAAATTTCGCCGGCTGTGCTGCCCTCTATTATTAATACAACATCATCCGCGAAGGCTTGGCAGTATGCATTGGCGACGGTGAGTTCGTTGAGCAGGGGGTCTAAAATTAAGTTCCAAAACAAGGGCCCGCCAATTGATCCTTGGACGCAGCCCTTGTTGGTATTTTTACTGTACTGCTCCCCCGCATACTTCACCGTCACCTTCCTGTCTTTCAGGTAACTGTCCACTAGCCTTCGCAGATTCACT